>JAGDQP010012035.1:0-30741 GCA_022664845.1 Lepisma saccharinum
CTTTTGGGACATTATTCTGTCCCAAAAGTGTCTGCACACAATCCTGCAGTTATTAGTACGATTTCTTTAAAATTAATAGTACCCGCTATTGAAGGACGAAACGCTCTTTGGTCTATGAAAGTTAAATTTTGTTAACCTGCAATGAATTTTGAATATTTGACATAAAACAAAAACGGCGGGAAAAGCCACTGCGATTGAGCCTTAATCTCCGCAAGAAGATTATCGGACACCATTTGAGAAAAACAATTTTGTTCTCCAATCAGTAGCGGTGCTTTATATTAATGCATAAATGACTATGCTATTTATTGTATTTAATGAAGAAACTTGTTTGTAAGTTCGTGCTGGAATCCTTAAATAACAAATAATTTTATGAGACGTACATGTAACATAATTTTGGTTAATTTCGTTAATTATCGTTAGTGTGCAGTTTACAAACCTGCGTCATTCTATATTGAATGAATCGTTCTTACATGCAATTTTACTATGTATACATTCAACATCTTAGATGTGAAGCACGGTATTAAATTTCACTGTCTTTATTTTAAACTGTCCATTTATATATAGTTACCTTGGAACCAGCAGGTACTATGTCCACTTTTTGGCAACATGGAGTTAACACTACAGTCAAACACTTGTACTGAAGGGCATCAACTCCCAAAATAATATCTCACAAAGCGACCTCCAAGTGGCTAGAAATGTAATAAGTTTATACAGACTTTAAATGGAACTTCAAACTTTAAAATTCGTTTTTCTCAAAAGTAACAATAGTGGGCATTGTACCTGCTGGTTCCAGGGTGACGATATATATGAGGCGCTCGGGGGAACAAAATAGTAAGCGCCATCAGAAAATTTCCACATTATATTGAAAATAAAAACAATTGTGTCTAAATCTTGGAACTTCGAGCGCAAACGTTTTGCTTTTTGTTTGTATCCAACAACTGCATGTATACCTGAAAACAAAAAGTTTGCGCTCGAAGTTTCAAAGTTTAGACACCATTGTATTTTATTTTGAATATACTGTGGAAATTTTCTGACGGCGCTTACCATTTTGTTTCCCCGAGCGGCTCATATATATATATATATGAAAGTAAAAGTTAATAAAAGCATTGGTAATTTAAATCATTTTCACATTTACTACATCTTGTACAAAGTTTAAAATGCACTACTATTCGTTGTTTTCTCTCCGTTGATTTCAAAGAAAGGAGTCGCTCAACTGGAGTGCCACTCAAAGTAGGTCGACACGAATTCTACACATAAGCCATTATACATTTGGTCCTTCCACCCACATCGCTCCATGTTGTCTATCTAGGTCTATCATTTTTACTCCTGGGTAGTGTTGTTCACGGAACAAGATTAAGGCTGTCTCATCTCGAAAATTTCTTTTTTTTAGAAAGTGCTTGGTCTCGAAAAGCTGTATATTACGAGAGTTTTGTCTCGTTTCGTATCGTGGGTAACACTACTCTTCGGTAATTTAGGAAGTAAAGGCGACCAAGTGCAAGACCTACCCCACCTTACTTCGTGACGTAAGTCCAGAATGTGGCGCGCAACCTTCATACCCTTCATATCATAGGAAATGAAATATGAATTACAACTGTATTTATTTACCAGTTTCCAGATATGGCCATTTTACACTGCATATATTAATAACAACAAGAGGGTGAGATACGCCTTGCTCTTATTCAAGGCCCTATCCCACATTCACATGGTGTGCCCGAAGTTAAATCCTCAGTCAGGATGGCAGGCCCCGGGAATTGAACCTGTAATGGCCCTATTATAAGGCGAGCATGAGTTGCTGGTACTTTTATGAAAGTAAACATTTTTAAACGTCCGGAGTGAAAAGTGTTTGACCTTTCTCTTAATTCTCCAAATATCGTTAAAATTGATCCTTACTTTTTTTAAAAAAAGGGGAATATTATCTAACTTTCAATGTGAATTCCAGAAAACCATGAGAGTGATGATGTAGTCTAATTGCAACCCTACCATTAGCATAATAGGAATATTTCTAAAACTACACTCTGAATTTGTTTCTGGTCTTTAGCTATCTATTCCTCGTACTGGGTTGGGGTAAGGTGAAGAATCGGTGAAAGAATGGTTAAGGGCCTAAAATGAAGGTACCATCTCGTCACTTGCTGGTGTGAAAGGAAAATCTGCCAGGATAGTCTATCCCAGGACCTTCCGAGTGCGAGGCAAAAACTACCAACTGAGCTACGGCCACTCGGTAGGGATCCACATGCGGCATTAGGATTTTCCTCACATTCTGTTTTATTCAAGCGAAATTACCTGTCCTCTTCAATTCTCCTATATTTGAATGATTACGTCATATTTAAATTATTTTATGATTCTTTATAGCGGTGTAGTAGAGAAAAAATAGTACAGGAGCGTTTGATTCACGAATAGTTTGTTAAAGTATGAGTATGGCAAGAACCGCCTTGAATAATGCATGATGTACTTTTGCAGTATATCAATGATAGTATTAATGCCACTACTGCTACAAGAATAATCAACTGTAATTGTCTTGTCAGCAAAGCTCTAGCCAGAAAAGATTTGATTTTAGTAAAAAATCTGCCAAAACTCTAAATTGTCGTGGCTTGTCCGTGCTACTCAATGGCACGAACAAGGCGGCTACCAGACGTCAAAATTTATTACTTAATGATTTTTTTCTAGATACCTTCGGGTAATGTGTATGTATTACAAAGAGAACAAAAGTACCGGGGCGGCACCCTGGCCCCACTACACCTCTGTTTCTTTACTATTCCAACATCAGTCATTGCTTTTTTTTGTTAATTCGATCAAACGATCATTTAAACAAATATCCACGAAAATCTCGTGCTTTACAAATCATTAATGCACCATTTCTGAAATATTTCGCATTTAAAACTACTTTTTTTTATCTAGCAAGAACAGAAAGACGATTAATTTTGCATTTGGACGTGAAATGACGATCCATTTCCTTATTCGAATCTCATTTCATCTCGTCCAATCATAATTAAAAGTTGGAGGAGGCGCAGGCCCAGTTAGTTACGCCACTGATCTTACCCATATAATGGCGTCTTGCCAGCTTCCGGTAGTGTAGTCACGTTTTGAGTCTGCCACACATAGCGTTGATAGGTCTATCTTAGTATAACGTTTTTGACTACAACAGATATTATCTTATCCGTCTGCCTTGTGGATGGTTTATTAATATACGCTCCCACATATATTAATGTGCAGTATGCTGAAATGCAAGCTGACGCTGCAAGCTAGCCTCAAGATAACAAACATTTACATTTACAGTGTGATAGCTGGAGTAACGTTAGAAATGAGGCAACAATAAATGTTGTGTCAAAGCCAGAACCACTTTTTCTGGATTTCGTAGCTACAAAGGAAAACAGACCATGCAGCTTATATCGCCGAGCTCATAATGTAAATTATTTAAAAAATATGGTCCTCGCACGTTCCTGGTTGTGATTGGAAACAACGCTTCCAATATACAAGCTGTACAGGCCTTAGTGAATGAAAAATAGCCATCAATCATTGCATTTGATTTTTTTGCTCATCTTTTACATTTCCTGCGTGGAGACATCTTACGATGCCTGACTGTAAACGATTTCATGGCTACTGCTCTTGATCTTGTGAAGACTGTTAACAATAGCTATATCTTGAAAGCGCTATTTGACCGGTTTCAATTGGAAAAGAAGCGAAAAAAAAAGGATTTCTTTAAAGTTTTCTGGTAAAAGTACGTAAAGCTATCGATTCTGTTTCTGTTTACAGAGTTTGATGTCAAATAAATACGTACTCCAGACACTAGCGGTCGGTGAGGAAGAAATCACCACTGGGATAAAAAAAACTCCTTCATGAATCTGTATTTTTTAGGTTTCATATTGAAAATATGATAAACATCATGAACCCTATCGTCGATTTGATACCTGGGATTCAATCAAACATTGCTGATCAACAAAGTTCACTCGAAAGTTAATGAGATGCAGAAAACTTTAAATGAAGAAATTCCAGTCGGTTCTTCAGGAGCAGAAGATAGTACTTACCAAATATGAAAACACTTGGTATAAATGATATTCATTTAGCTGCAGACCTTTTAAACCCAGCTGCACATAGTTGAAAATTAACATCCGAAGAACTACTCGATGCAATATCTTTCTCATGTGAAGTTATTGTCCATATGGGTTTGAAAGCAGTTGACATCCGTAAAGACATAGCCGACTATTGAGATAGAGGAAATTTGGCGAGATATTTTCTTTGGAAAGGGTATCTGAGGATAAGTTCAATAGTGTGGTAGAGGGGATTAAGGTGAACCTGTGTGCTGGCCGATGCTACGATAAGAATTCTTGGGGCCCCTGTCACATCAACTGCTAAGTACATTTAGTACGTTCGGTTGCATCCACAAAAGAAACAGATTATCAACACAACGAGCAGCAAACATTTCTTATCTCAAAACTGGAAGCTACTGAACAGTATAAAAATTGCAACACATAAACAAAGGAAACAATCAAAAGGAAGTGAATACAATGAAAAGAATGATGAGCAAGAGGAATCAGATGAGATGGACTTTTCATCTAATAACAGTGTAGATGACGAAGAGCACAATAACAATCATCAAGCGACAAAAATAACTCGGAATAAAATTTAGGTTTGGCAAGTTGACGCAGCCCACAAGAAATACCTATCCTGTTAGTTTTTTTTCTTTTTCACCATGTTTTCATTTAAACTTTTCTTAATTTTAAGTTAAAGCAGAAATATATCGTCTATCTTAAGCGAAAAATCATTACCGTTTTATACCCACTGAGGAAAACGACTTGTGTTCTTATTTAAAATTCTATTATGAGGCTGAATGATTGTGATAACGTTGAAGAATGCTGTATTGATGTATTATCCACTTAAAAGCGAAAAACACCATCCAAACCCTACAAAAATTGGATATATTTTGAATGTAAACATACGTACGCGTACGATTAAATATTTAAAAAATAATTTGAATTTAATTTAAATATTGTCTCCTATGTTCAAATGTTTTTCAATTATCGTTAATTGAATAGAATAAATAAAAAGCATTATTTTTTATAAATACCCGGGCTTCTATGATCCCCAGTAAATCTTGGACATGAATAACTCCTACTCATGTGAACGTCGCACAGTGGAGTATTTGTACCAAAATGTTATATCTCCAAACAGGTGATAAACTGGCCTGTGAAACGATGTCCATTTTGGGACAGATAAGCACATCAGGCGACTGCTATGGGCAGATGAATGTAAGGTAACGTTGGTCGCAGACGTGCATTTTTGAACTAAAGTTTTTCTTACCTTGGTGGACTTCAAATATTATACAGGTGTTATTAAAATTAAGTACTTCCATTACACATATAATCTATTATTATTTATGTAAAACTCATTTTTTAAAATCCTGATTTATTCTTATGTAATTGTTAAAAACTTTTTTCTATTTGTTTTTTGAAGGCTTGTCGGGGTCTGTCGGGCTATTTTTTTTTACCACTGTAAGTATATTCATAAAAAATTAATCTCTAAAGAAAAATCCTGTACATATTTGCTCCATTTTTTATTTAATTTTTTAAAATGTAATGTTTGTGGTATTTTGGGATGGAATATACTTGGTTACTTCGTATGCAAACGAAGCAAACCTGCGTACTCAGGAAATTTTAAATTAAAATATCAAATACTGTTTATTTATGTAATGTTCATCATTTTATCTATACTGAGTTACACTGTTCAGTAGATGCCAGTCAAGTAACAAGTGTACAGGGTGGTTCACGAAATCCGTAACAGCACCTAGTCCACAAAAATCGAGACAAAAAATGTTCATACCAAAGTGCATATGTGGAATCATCTGGTGATGCTTCTGAAATCAGGGGCGTCTCAAGAATATCTCTACGGGGGCACCTTTAAAACTTTAAATGGCAATACTGTTTGATCTTGCTTTCATTGAAAAAAAAAATGAAATTTTTAACACTTTCAGAGAAAAGGTTTGTCTTCAGTTAAAAGAGCTACTTGAGTTAACTGTTGACCTACCACTTAACTCTTGTAATGGCCAAAGGTTACTAGATGTCGAACAATGTTTCAACTGAAAGTTGTTCAAAATATTATGTTTATTTTAAAGAAATATAAATTAACCATTGTTTCTATTTAAAATTTTCAAATTGGCCTCCGGTAAGTATTCCTGGGAAGCCCGTTTTTTGAAAACTTCACCCTTTCATTGCGCATTTAGTATTTCACTTTAGTTTGTAACCTTTATTTACTATTCCCTTTGAATTACAGCACTTGAAAAGTCCCAAAACCCCTATACACCATGTTAATTTTGACCGTCAATTAGATCTTCTAGCTGATAAACGGTAAGAGGTATCGAAAAATGTTAGCGATTGGTTCAATGGGGGCAAAATCAACCCCTGTTGCCATTTAAAATTTTGAAGTTACCTTCCCCGTAGAGGTATTCCCGAGACGTCCCTGATTTCACAAGCATTACCACATCATTCCGCACATGTACTTTGGTATTATTTTTTTGTTTCAAAGATTTATGTGCACTAGGAGCTGAGTTATGGCCCTGTTACGGTTTTCGTGAACCATTGTATATGTTTTGTATTAATACCCTAAACATTTAGCTTAAAAAATATTTTTTTCGTCCATAAACCAATAGCACAGTGTCATAAGAAGCCATATCCCAAATTTTATTCAGATATCTGCATAAATAAGCAAGATATAAAATATTTTATTATCCTCTATAAGAATAACATTGGATAACATACTGTATTTAGAACTTTCATTTCTCGGGAACCAGTTGACGTAAGATAAGAAATCAAACTACTAAATTATTTGCTTTTTAAACTCTTCCCAATGGTGTAATCATAAATTAGATAATAGTGAAAAATTGAAAACCCCGTTTCCGGAGATGAAAACCCTTCGGATGGTCGAATCTTTCTGGTTCCCCAACTCGATCTGGGTAATGTTACTTTACATGTCTCTACCAAATTTTATCAAAATCGCACGTTTCGTTCAAAACTTAATAATATTGGCCATGATTTGAGGTCAAATACTTCAGCTTGTGTCGTCTTGTTGGAATTCCGGCTGGACACAAAGGCATATACAGTATTAAGCAAATGTTAAATCTCTTACTACAACTTTTATTACCATACAACTGGCAAGTCGACCGTGTAAATGTTCCTCAATAGTGTAACCACCTTGCGTAATACGTTATTTTGAATAAATAGGAACAATCGTGAGGGAAGTCAAAGCAAATGATCATTCAACATAATCTGAGTTACCTGCATCCACGGATGGTCGGTTAAGATGAACTGAAGTTACTCCCTGAGTGAACGAGCTAAAGTAATTCATCAGCGTCATCTGTTTGAACACTATGAAAGACAGAGCGAAAGCAACAATGGAGAAAGTAGCAAGAGATGGGAGTCAAAAAAAAAACAAGGTGTATAGGAGAAACAAGAGGCCTGGAAAAGAAAAGCGAAGTGGTCTATAAGATATAAAAGACACGACTAACCCATATAACAACAAATTGTAGAAATCAGATATAGTGTGATGTTACCGAAGTTACTAAGATAAACTTTTCTTAACTTCGATTTTGGATTCTAGGACCATTATGTGTAAATGAGTTACCTTGGATTGTTCAATGAAAATAATCCTACTTCAAAACGCTCAGGCGGTAGCGCGTCTGACTAGGAATCGGGCGACCGGTTCACATCCCGGCCAAGGCATTGCAGAATTCTCTCGCAGTGTTCCCATGCCTGACTCCTGTCAACTTGAGTACCAGAGTATCCTTGGTACTCTTAGGCATCCTGGGAAGGTGAAAGTGGTCGAGCGTGAGACTGACCATTCCACCTGTTCGTATCGTAGGTCGAGAATATGTGGAACCCTGCCTCCACATCCCTCATGCGTCGTTCATGGTGCGTGCGTATAGCTTTACATTTTTACTTCAAAACCTTCTATGTGACAGATTCAAACATTTCATGGACTCGAATGTTTTTTACAATTTCCACACAAGTACACTGGTGTCTAAAACTAAAGATGAAATACGTATTCTGACTGATACCACTTTGATGTTGAAGTTCAGAATTACCATACAGTATGAAACATCATCATTTGTCATGAGCGTCTAGCATTGACACAGACTGCCACACAAAGCAAATATGTAAAGCTCGCACATGCAGTCAAACTTTCCCCATGAGGAAAAGTCGGCGGGCCTCGGATGGCCCGCCATCATGGTTGGTGGGCCACCGGCGGCCCGCCGAGTTCTCCTCATGGCGTTACGTCCAAACTGAACAGGAGGATCCAGAAAAGTAGGATACATTTTTAACTTACGCAGAAATCAGTATTGAATATGTCCATCCCTGGGATCGGCGTGGCATACTGGAAACAATACTATCAAGGAGTGTCCTCCAGGAGGGCATTCCATTCCTCCTGGAGGACGCGTCGGGATTCAGGAAGTTTGTGGTGGCGGTCTCCTCTCAGCAACGTCTCCCTAGAGGATCCCACATATGTTCTATTGGAATGAAATCTTTTGAGTACGCCGGCACCTCCATTTGACGAATATACTTTTCCTCAAAGAGCTCAGCCATATTCCATGTATGACGTGGACGAGCATTGTCATCCATAAAAATAAAAATCTGAACCTACAGCTTCACCAAACAGGCAAATTGACGGTGAATGACATCTCTACAAGATATTTTACTTGTTACAGACCTTCTCCCCAATAGCTCCAACTCCCTACGTCCGTTGATCATAATGCCGACCCAGGCACGATTTTGCCTGTTTTGTTTTTTCCACAATGTTTTCTTTACGTTAGCGAGTACCACATTCACGCCAGATGTACAGACATCTAGAATCAGACACAAGACTATATTGGCTGCCATCAGAAATCAACTCGAACCCAGTCCTCATTCGACCAGGTAATGCTTCTGATGCCTGTTTTTGTTTTAAATGGATACATTTCACCGGTATATCTACATAAAGCTCTACCTCATTCAAGCGTCTCGGGACAGTTTGACCCAATATACTTAATACTGACATGCAGTTCATCACTAAATTGCTCAGCAGTTCTTCGACTATTTCTTTTCGCAGATAAAACCAAATAATCGTTTTCATAATGTAGTACATCGCGGACGACCTTCTCCGACACGGCTCGAAGCATTTCTGGTTGCCTGATACCTTGACTACACCCATGGCATTATGCTGTGGTCAATACTTTCATTTGCAACAATGGTCACTGTTCGTCCCTTCGAATTTATCGAAAATTCGACCACGTTCAAAATCAGGTGATGCCACTGAGCCATACTTACGATGATTTCTCAACTTTTCACACGACCTACGGAAACAGTCACTGCATCCCCTATAACACCGCAAAACCTGCATTCGAAAACTTCTACGACTACTGGTCGATTTCCATGTAGCATTTGCGTGCATATTAGGTAGATGAGGGTTCTCTACTCAGTACCATTTGTCACGTAGAGGCAAGGTAGCCAACAGTTTTAGAAAACCTACCCCGTGTTTAAATTCTTGACACAAGTGTAGTTAAGCACAGCTGGGTTCTCTCTGAATCGGGGATTCAACTTTTATTTCTGAGTGTATGTGCGTGGTTGCGGACACCCAATTTACCACAAATTGTAGATCCAGTCCATAGGATTTCATCAGTTTGTTTAAATATTAATAACCACTTCTGGCTGTTGACTGGCATCTTAAGCCTAAGCCAGTTATAAATGAACGCAACTGTACCCGTCGCCGGGGAAAAGGGCTGGGAAATTATCCCGATCATCTCGCGAGGTCTCACGCGTTACACTTAGTGATGTGTCTTTTAAACCACGTAAACAGGTACCTAAAAATGATAGTGTACAAAATTTGGCATTCCAGAAAATTTTAGTTACTATGACGATAATTACACTTTTATGGACATTAAATATCATGTGGGAGGAAAGTAAAGATTTTGTCATACAAAGCGAAACCGCAAACGTCCAATTTTAGAAGTGGGATTTATATGTTCCACAGAATACGATGTTTAGCAAATTTGAGTTATTGGAATTAAAGTAAAATGGAAATTGAAAGCATGAAATCAAAACTTAAAATCCTCGATAAATTGGCAGTAACAAACCAAATGACGAATTCATTATGATCTCATTCTTCAACGTAACCAGTGAGGGGAAAAGGAGGTAATCAAGGACATTATACACAAACATTTGATTTAAATTATTTTAAGGCCTTTAGGCAACTATGGCTCAGGCCGACAAACATTTGATCTCCAGACTTAATTATCCGATGTTTCACAGCGTTACACAACAGGCATATTATCCATCTGTTATTCATATCCGAAATTGCGTTCAAACACGTGATCTCTGAAGGCTCAGGTTTCCGATATGTTTATAGCGTTAATTACACAAGAGAAATGCTACGTGTCATGTCAGCACATAACACGAAGAATTTCATCCAGGTGTGTGCTCACGTCGGTCTAGTGAAAAAAATACCAACGTGATTAAACCTACCGATGAGAGCATGAAGTTGAGCAACTGAAGGGATTCATGTCAGCCTTGAAAAGCCGGACCTAAGGAACAATAAAAGGAAACTTCATTCACAACCAAGAAATCATTCAATGGTAGAGCAGTTAATAGTCGGTCAGTCAATGTTGAGCAGTACGAAATGGTTAGTAAGTAACGAATCAATGGAAGTCGAATTTTCAGCAAGAACGAGAGCCGACTACATCAGTCGGTGCGCAAATATGAAGTACATATACAATAGTATGTTTTTGCACTGAAGTAGTTACTGAACTAAATTGAACATTAATAAATTGAGCATGTATTTTTCCTAACGGCGCAAATAATCATTAAAAAGCAAACATAATTGACGTAAGATTCGAGACTGTAATCACTACATTACGAAGCTTAGATATTGGTCATGCAATGAGAAAATAAGTAGCTTGCAAATAAGTTCGAGAAATCCATGGCCATTATGAACTTATTTTATCCAGTATTTATATCGGTGCTAGAATCTTTATTTAGAGCATTCTGACATTTCCTGTAAATGTGACTTCATGTGAAGTTTAAGACCACCTACTTGTGTATATTTCTTATTACAAGTCTTACAAATATAGTACTCCCCGGTATGCATCCTAGTATGAGATTTTAGAGCATTGGCATATCTGAAAAACTTACCACAGTAGGAGCACTGATAAGGCTTTTCGTTTGTATGACGTCTCATGTGACCTTGAAAGGTGTTGTAATGAGTGAAACCCTTATTACATTTATTGCAAGTAAAGATCTTTTCCCCTGTGTGAACTCGGGAGTGTGTTTTTAGCGAATGAGCTGTAGACACTCATCTCTCACACTCGTCACATTTAAAAGGTTTTTTGTCCATATGGAAGGTGTTGTGCACTTTAAGAGCAGAGAGATACGCAAAGCTCTGTGAACACTCATTGCATTTATAGGGTTTTTCACCTGTATGCGTTCTCATGTGGGTTCTCTTCAAGCTGCAAGTAGAGAAGGTTTTGAGGCAAAGCTCGCAGCTGTAAGGTTTCTCCCCTGAATGGGTTCTCATGTGCACTTTCAGACTCTTGGGGCGCGAAAACGATTTTTGGCAAAAATTGCATTTAAAAGGCTTCTCACCTGTGTGAGATCTAACATGCAGTTTAAGATCGGCGGCTCGGAAGAATCCTTCTTTGCAGTGTTCACAGACGAAATTCCTTTCCTGTCGGTGCCTCTTCAGATGCACTGTAAGATTGCTTCCACATGAAAATGCTTTCCCACATTCCTTGCACACATATGGCTTCTCACCTGTGTGGGATCTCATGTGTACTTTCAGTTGTGTTGACCTACTGAAAGACTTCGAACAAATCGTACAACAGAAGGGACGCTCACCTGTGTGACTTCTCATATGAACTACTAAGCTTGCTTTTTCTCTAAATTCATTGCCGCAATGGCTACATCCATATCGTTTCTTAACTCCGAGCGATTTCATGTGCCTCTTAAGATGCACTCCAAGGTTGCTTCCATAAGAAAATCCTTTGCCACACTGATTGCACACATACGGCTTCTCCCCTGTGTGTGACCTAATGTGTACCTTAAGCTGTGTTGATCTGCTGAAAGACTTTGAACACAACGTGCAGCAAAAAGGACGTTCACCTGTGTGACTTCTGACGTGAGTTACCAAATTCGTTTTTTCTTTGAATTCTTTGTTGCAAAAGCTACATTGATGACATTTTCGTACCCCGTGCAATTTCATGTGCATCTCATGGTCTCTTTCCGTTGAAAATTCCGAGTTCGAAGACAATCTAAAAGATAAAATGAAAGTAAACTTGTCATCCATCGTATATACTGAATCAGATTTTTTTAGATCTGTTGGTCTTATTGTTATCTTAATTGCTCACTACATGAGGGGCATTTTTATTTCATTTATTAACAGTCAAAAACAGCACTATCTCTTATTTGTAAAAGATCGAAGTTGAAAATTATTGAAACATAACACAATTAGTTAATAATAATCAAGAAATACATCACTCTAAGAAAACATTCCCTAACGTTATGAATATACGGACAATGAAAATACCCTACGCTGTAACGAACTTTAAAAACTAGATATCACTGTACTCCAATTATGACTATCCAGTACCCGACTTCAGTATCTCTGGGATTAACCTAGTTTTCTTATATAAACAAACGATAGACTAATAGTGACCTGGATTCAGTGGAAGTATATTGTAATTCAGAACTACCTAATTACGAACCATTCTGACAGGATCATACACGTACATTAAGGTATACGCTTTAACAAATGCTTGAGCACAACTCACTTCAGCAACATCTGCACTTACATTGGCACATTCCTTCTAAAAGCTTACGACTCTTGTTTAGGTCTGAACTCATTAAGTGACAAAACAAAAATTCCTGAGAACGTGCAACTGAACGAAAGTAGACTTAGAGTGATTGTTCAAATAATAGGACCATAGTACATAACGAATCACTGTTAATGTTCACGAATCACCGATATATGTAAACTCGAAATTTACCTTTACGTCATTAAGTCATGATAGGCTCTTAGTGATGTAAATCCAAACCAAAGTGATAGGCGAAGAATTTTAAGAAACTGTTCAATCGATTAATTTTTACATTGAATGCGAAAGTTTAGAGAAGAACGTACGAACCCAATGGAAACAAACAGATAGAAAATAGAAAATCCAGATTTTGACACACAGGGAGGATTTCCCCCCATCGCCCCGGTATTTAGCATACTGTTTAATAAAAGTATAAATCTAGCTATGTGTGTGCTGAAGAATGAAAATGCACAACCGAGCATCCACTCACTGTTGATTTGACTGTATTAAATAGCTCTTATTGAATTAACTGAATTCAATTTAAGGCCTTTAGGCAATTCTGGCTCAGGCCATATGGATGATGATGGGAGAATTGGTTGAATGACGGGTCGGAGGAAACTGGAGAACTCTGAGAACCCCCCCCCCAACAAACACACTGTGTTTTCCCGACACAAATCCCACATGGCATGAGCCGGGATCGAACCGGAGACCCCGCGAACTACAGGTAAGCGCTCTACCAATGAACCATCCAGGCAATAAAATAATCTCCTAATTTATGTAATATTGCCATAGGGTGTTCCAAAATTCACAGTACAACTCTGAGGGATGAAAAGTCTAATCGATATGAACTAATATATATCAGTAAACCTAAACGTTAAACTATTTCGTTTGGGAGATGCAGCCTGGAGAAAAAAGGGAATTGAATCGGTAGTAAGAATAATGAAATAAACGCCAAAACGGCGGAAGTGATTCTTTAGTGCTAAAAGTCTCTCAATGAATAGATTCACAGTGTCAGAGACAAGAAAAAAATGTGTATTGTATAAATAATTCTTTAGTTCGAAGTGGCGTTGTGTATCAACTTTTCATTATTGAGGTTTATTTCCTTCTTCCAACCATCAATTCAATTATAAAATCTGCATTTACTTATGAGGAAAGGAAGATACGTACGTTATTTTAGAAGGAAAGCTGTTACGTAGAAACGTTTTAAATTGTTCCTTTTTCGAACTTAATTAGCGGGTATACCCCCTCGAAAACCACTTCATTCATCGTGTATCGAAGAAAGTAAAGTAGACATTTTCTTCGTGTTAACTTTCCTTTGTAAAATGTACCAGTTAGTCAGTAAGGTCATATCTTGCTTCGGTTTCAAAATTACTACTAAGTGTCATTGAATATTTTCCATGACTATCTTCCCTATCGAAATGTAAGGTACACCCCACCCCATATGTGTGCATTTTATGTTAGTTTTTACTTGTAAAGTATCTGAAAAGGAAAATTAACTTACATGCAGTTACAGTGCCGCGAGTGATTTTTATTTTTTTTTTTTAATTATTTTTTAAATCGTGATTCGTTTCAGCTGTTACACACGAAAGAATATGGTATATCAACCCCGTCCTCTTTTCTTGTACATGTATGGTCAAATGAAAAGTCGAAGAGGGTCACATATAGTAACATACCAAAAATGCCAAGAAACATATCAATAATACGCCAAGACAGAAAGTCTAACGTTATACTGAAACAAAACCAATGTTTACGAATGTGTTCCTGTCAGAACCAGCAGCAATAAAAGCTCAGCGCCAAGCATAATACTTGCAACTAAGACATCGGGAAATAACTTACGTAACTTCAAATACCGCAAGGAGTTGCGGTAGAAGAAACTCAAATTTTGTTAGCTTTGTAACTGCTTACATAAGAACTTATCTAGATAGAATGAATGTACAATTATGCCATTAAAATGAGGATACTGAAACCAAAGTAGCACTCTTTAATCTGTGTGGATATAATTATATTGAGGCCTTGTATCCATACTTAGTTTAATTGAAACAGGCTGACAAACCTTCAAGAAAATTGAAGAAAGGGAACAAGCCGCTTCCACCTTCTTCGTTCCCTTTTCTTCGATTTTAATACACTTCCTTCTACTTTAAAGATGCACAAAATAGTGAACACATTCAAGTCTAGTATACAATAAAAATTATTAATGAAACAATGAGATAAAAGATGTGAAGAAAATTAAATACGATATATAATAATTTAAAGGGATATAAACTTTGGAAGAACCATAAAAAAATGTGAACTACTCTAAGTCTGTCTAAGCCAACTCTTTCTGATATTTTCAACAAGTTTTTTTATTTCCTTTTGTATGTCTTCTGCTTCCTTCTTTGCCTTTGCTGACACACGCCTGAGCTATCGCTATTTCTTTTATGTTGCCTTCCTTGTTGAATGCTTTCTTCAGTCTCTGGCTAGCTTCTTTGAACAAGTTTGATAGACGCATCTTCTCTTTCTCCTATTTCATCAATATTGAGTCTTTCTTCGTCCTCTGCCATTTTTTCTTCTTTTCAGTTTTATTCTTCTTCTATTCAATTGCCAGTCTTTCTTCCTCATCTTTCCTTCTTTTCTTTTCCTCTTCCTCATTTTTTCTGATCCTCAAGATAAGCACTATACTTTCCATGTGCAGTTTTCGCAATGGTTATAAACTCCTCTGTTGTAGGTACTAAATGGGGTTTCTCACCCTGTGACTCAAGCCCGCATTTGACATCCCTGATGGCTATCGATGTTCGTTCTCACATGGAACCTCTTGCCTGTTAATGTCTGTGAAGAACTGAAAGCCCATGTGCTAAGCCTAGTGAAGACTTTACAACCTTGGCCACAGTTGGAAGTCGCTTTTGTCATCTGTCAGTTCGATCAGGCGACACCACTACTCATCAATCCTTATGTTTCTTTTTCTTTCCGTTACACGTTCACTTTCAAACTGAAGCAATGCCCTCTTATCTGGGAATCTGAATGTGAATTTAATTTTTAATTTAAAATTCAAATTCTCAGACATGGTTGCTACGCATTTCGAGAAATGAAATTTCCTGACTTTTTCAGATTTTCCAGAACAATTTCGAATTTCTTCCAGGTCCAATATTAAGTGAAAAATACGTTAATTATAAGCCTGCATGCAGTATGCTAATTATACATTTTAACCAGACATGTCAACCTAGAGAAGTTCGAATACTCGAGATTTGCCAATCGGAAAGGAAGGAAATGCGGGAGCTTGCCAAGAACCTAAAAAATATGCTGAAGAGTTACAACAGAAACGTCAAACCACAGAACACAGATGTTAAACTTTCTAAACCACAGAATCTCTCACGCATTTTGAGTGAGAGTTACCATGTCTCTTTTAACTATACAGAAAGGGCACAATTTTACACAAAATGACGTTCTTGGGGCATTCTACAGTAGCAGATTTATTAGTCGCATTCAAAGAAAAGCTTCAGTCTTTTGACTTGAGACGTCTTTTGTACTTCTCCATGGATGGACCAAATGTTAGTTAAGTTTCTACGGGAAATGAAAGAAGAATTGGGTCAAGATTCAGATGATGGTCGAGTCATCTTAGAAATTGGTACGTGTGAATAATTCTTTTGAAACGGCAATAAAATCTACCGAATGGAACATCGTAGACTTTTTAAGAGCTATATATAAGGTTTTTAAAAACGTGCTAGCACGAAGAACAGATTATGTACCTTTCACTGGTTCAACAAAGTTTCCAAAGAAATTTTGTCCCATACGTTGGGTTGAAAATGTTGAAGTGGCTAATAGAGCATTAGAAATCCTAAAGAACTTAAGTATGTTGAAACAGCTAAGAGAGAAAAAAAAGAACCAACATCTGAAAGTTACGAAACTATGGGGGAAAAAAAAGACGATAAAATGTCTGGTCCAAAATTAGATTTTTTTTAAACTGTTTGGTTTTGAAGTTAAACCATTTTTAAGGGCATTTCAGACCGAACAGCCTACAGTTTAGTTCCGTTTTTGTTTTCAAACATACTGACTTCTGCAATGAAAAGATTCGTTAAACATGATGTAATGGTTAAAACTACAAATATCACTAAGATTAATATAAGAGATTCCGAAAACTTGGTCGGTGCAAGAAATGTCAACTTGGGATACGGTGTTGGTGATGATATTAAACAAGTAGGAAATGCTTCCTAAAAAGATATCCTTCCTTTCGAACAGAGCTGTCAAAACTGTCTGCAGACATTTTGCAAAAACATACTTGAAAACTCCTTTGAAATTTCAATTCACTAGAAGTCTGTCGTTCTGTGATCCCAACGTAATATCTAGAAACCCAGGAATCGCTAAGAAACGTCTTTGTTCCTGCCTTGAGACATTTGTCGAAAAACTGGATTTCTGGAATATGCGCTAATCGAGTAAAAAAGGAATTCAAAATCCTATGTTCGGTTCTAATGTTCCTTGAAGAGGCGAAAAAATTACTCACGGACAACCCAAACTGGATACATTCTGGAAGTATTATTGCATCTTGTAAATCTGAACTCATGCCATTCCTTAGAAAGATATTCCTACTTTCACACGGTAACGCTGCTGTACAAGTATGATTTTCAGTAAATAAAGAATGCTTAATTGAAAATCTATCTGAAGATTCACTTGTGGCACAGAGATTGATATGGAAAGGAATAAACAAATGCTGGTGGTGTTGAGAAGGTAGATATTACAAAGGATATGATGCATTATGTGAGAAATGCCCGAGCGACATACCACGAAATGCTTGAGCAGAAGAACTGGCTATTTAATGAGTGCTCTGCAGTGTGCGAATCAGCGGACATTGTACTGAGTGGGATGAAGTGTAGTTCAGAAAACGATGACATGGGAAAATGCGAAAGTTATATTAGACATCCAATACTCATGGGGGAGGGGGCATTCACCTCCCCCCCCCCCCCGTTAATTGGCATACTGGACTCTGAAGTCATCATTTCCCTTTCTCACACCAGGAAATGGCCTTTGCGAAGACTAAACTAAATAGCCAGTCTATTAATTTCAAGCTGTGATGACGCAATCATTGATTGGTAGTGTCTCCTAGCGGAAGGAAGGTAGACATAAGGTAGACAGAACAACCAAACATCAGGACACGCAGTGACAGAATGTCAAAGCAGCTATTTTTACTCTCACAAAATTCCCTAACATTTGCTCTAATTTTCAGAATTCCCTGATTTTTCCAAGACTTTTCCAGTAATTTCCAAATTCCCTGATTATTTTCAGGATTCCCAGGTGCGTAAAAACCCTGTCAGATCAAAGGGTATTGCTTCAGTTCGAGACTGTCAGCAGGAATGTCTGCAGAAAGATATTTTGCAATCATCACATCCTCCTTGTTGGCTTTTCTTACACGACTTCTTTTAGATGTAGGCATGCAAAACTGTTCAATAAGTCTGTTAAAGAGACATGACTTTTCTATGATGCACCATCTAACTTCAACGTAGTGATTTGGCATACTTGAGGTAAATACCAGATCTTGGCTTTCAGAAACCTTTAACAAAACTGAAGATATCTCATCAAAACAGACGATTTCATTAGCAAGAAGCAAGTCTTCCTTGTTGAAAGACAGATAGATACAGTCCCATTTTTTATATAACTTGGATTTGCAAGACCTGTTTATCATCCTTTCCAGTTCTATATACAGAAGATAAATAAGAGGTCATCCCTTTGAAAGAAACTAGTGAATCTTGTGGTTAATTTTGTACTTAGTATCACAAAATTAAGTTCTGCTTTCACAGTGCTTCACTTTTTAGATAGTTGAAAATTGTTTTACGGTTCCTCTTTTATATCAACATTGCTTTTTTTAAAAAATTTAATTTGTACGGCCTTTGGACAACTTTGGTTCAGGTCGAAAACAACATTAGTCTTTTCAAGGGCAGATATCGGAGAAAGTACTCTTCTAACGCTGACATTTATTTTCAAGGATTCTCTCAGCAACTGCTCCCAGAGTGAGAGCTCGTGACAGGACACGCTTCAGAAACTTGCGGTATGAAAATACCTTTATCCGTTTGAATTGTTTCTAGACGAGATGACCAATCATAGAAAGAGATGTGCACACAGGTAATAAACTGACGTGTCATCAAGTTCTAGTCCTTTTGCAAATGAATTAAGGGGCACATGTATATTACAAGTCCCAACGTTCACTAGTAGCTTATTTCCTACTTCTTTGATGCTTTCATTCATAATGTTTTCAATTTTCTTATTACCGTCTGGGTCATTACAACCAAGCTGCAACAGATTATGTTTCGACAGCCCTGCTTTATTAATAGCCGTATCCAATTTTTAAACAATAACTATCGCCGTAATATTAGCTATGACGTAGGTATGTACGTGTTGAGTGACAATTATACTCCTTTAATTCGGCCAGTATCTCACAGTAATTTGAAGTTATTTCCTGTACGCACTATTTGTTGTTTGATTATACAAAATTAAAAAATATTCACCTGCCACATCTGTAATGGTATCTTGTTTGAAAATATGGCCCGAGTTCATCTGTAACAAGATATGTAGTCTTGGTGCGACGAAATGTACCGGTATCTTCGATAGCATCACATCATTTAAATGGAAAGTTTGACGCAACACACTTCATTACTCAAACTAGCTTAACTGCTCTAGAATCAGTGTTCATGTTACATAGCAGGAGAAGGAGAATATTGTGAACTTTGCTGTTCATTACCCACTTCACTAACACTTGAAGCACAGAATCTGCGTAAAGGTTTAGTTATTAATCTGCTGATTTAATTTTTCTGAGGCTATCTTGTTATTTTCTAACACAACACACAACTACTTTACCATAGTGGGGTTGCAGGAAGACAAGTGAGTGAAGTGGTTTTTTTTTTTATTATTATTATAATGAATAGGGAATGGCGATATACGCATGAAAGAGACAGTACTAAGTCTTAGCAACCGAACGAAGCACTCTACTTAACAGGGATCCTACTTTCTCATCTACGCTTAGCCTAAAAACACAGTCTTAAGCCAACAATTACTGAAAGAAATATTTTCCAATAGTAGCCTAAAATGTCTAATCTTGTAGCCTAGTCTTTTCGATTGCAGTATATTCTTTGCAGCTAATGAGATAAAGTACGTTATTATTCTTTAACTTTATAAGGTATGTTATTTTAGACAAGGCCACGGAAGAGACTAAGTCTAATGAGATCTGATCTCGTGAGACGGTTTTTTGCAATAGATACTGTTGAGCTTACCGGAGTAGCTCACGTTCGTTTCCTGTAAAACCCTTTTAACGTTCTCAGATACCAACTTACGATACAACGATAAACAATGATCCAATAACTATGTAAAAGTGTCAAGAATATTTATATTCATACACTGTATATCAACTGGTTCAATGCAAACAGCTTTCACAAAATGAAAGAATATTTAAAAAGAGAGAGAGAAAAAAAATAAAGAAAACAAAATTATGGCATTTTAAGGACTTTGAGAAATATGTTTATTTTACGGACTAAATCTAAAAATAAGGACTAAGTTCTACATTAAGGACCAAGTGGCAGCAGCCCTGTGTAAGTGAACAAACACGAGGACGCCTACAAGTGATCAGTTCATCACTTGTTCGTGGTGAATGGAAACTATATAAGCTTCTTCAATGTCCTTTTCAATAGGACACTGTCAGGAACAATCCATAGGTAATGGGTGAACGTTTAGTTTATTACTGAAAAATCTTGTAAAATTTCAGCTTACCAGAAACACAGATGACCTGAGCATTTCATTATTGTTGTTGTTCATTATTATTATTATTATTTTCAAGCGCAACATCTCGCGCCAAGTGCATCTAGTTCCCCTTGAATGTTAACCTCGGCTCAATCTTACCTTCAACCATCCTGTGACTTTCACCTATGGTAGTTTACAAGCTTCCTATAGCCTTACCTTGTATAGTAGATATTATCTTAGTGTTCAAAAACACACTTACTATAAACATATTTTCAGAAGGACTTTTATACAAAAAATAGCCTGCATGATCATGTGAAACAAGTTAGCGCTGAGATTCTAGTAACAACGGCGAAGGCTCCGGTCCCTTCATAGCATCTCAGACACACAAACATTAACTTTTATAATCTACTTTGGCAACCACTGACAATTGGGGTGGTTACAACGAATAATCTTTATGCTAAGTTTGGTGCTGTTAAATCTAACGGAATAGAAGCAATTTGAAAAATTGAATTTTATAGAAGATAGGTTAGGAACAATGACAGTTCCGGTTCTTGGGGACGGTGACACCCACAGTACTCTTCTATTGTGCCGAATAACGTTGATGCCAAGTTTGATGTGTATACGTTCAACGGTATTGGAATCAACTTGCGAAATTAATTTTTTCAAATGGGTTTGCAACCCTGACAACTGTGATACTTGCAGGCGAGGACACTCACTTTTTTCCCTTGAATAATGCTTGTCAAGCTTGGCGCGGATACGTCTAACGTATGGAGACAATTAAAGAATAATAAGGATTTTATAGAAAATAGGTTGGCAACACTGATACCTGGGGGGGATTGCAGAACGGGCATACCAACAGGTGTTTTTTTTTTTTATTGTGTCGAGTAATGTTTATGCCAAGTTTGGTGCAACCGAATGGAAGAATTTCGAAAATTTAAATAAAAAATAAAAAAATGGGTTGGCAGCATTGAACCACTGTACTAATCAAGGCGGTTCTGGCGACTCTGAGCTAGTCTAGCCAAGATATTTTGAACAATATCTCAAGCACCTCTCACCTCCTTGTAGTTCCTGAGACTAATTTATGGACACGAACAGACGGACGAAGCGGGATTATAAGGTCCCTTTTAATAGCTTCACTATTAAAGGACGTAGACAGAGATAAAAAATAAAGACCAGATAGTCTTCTAGTAAACTCGGCGAATCAACATGGCGGACAATGTCCTTGCCATGCACCTTGGAACCATCTTTCTGTACGAAATGTCATAAAAAAACTTGTTACAGTGTACAGAGTATATGAACAGTTTGTGAGATTAAAACTGTGTGTGCTACTTCCATTTCATTTTTTTTTTTTTTAATGAAAATAAAGGGGATTAAAACTTTATAAGGGTATCTACTGCAGAGTGTTTGTAAGATGACTGTTGTTCGTAGTATATTTAACTGTAGCTGATCTCAGTAAAGTTCTTGTTGCTTATTGTGATGTACGCACTTTCACATAATAACCGTTGCATGTAAGCGTCTGTTGCATGTACAATTTTAGCACCTATTGTTTTGGATGTTGATGTTTTGAGACGTTGTGACAACTCGGATATGATTAACGTTTTCTTTAACCCTTACTTAAAACTGCTTTTTGTCATCCGTAAGTAAATGTAATTAACTAAACACCACTTGTTGTATCATTAGGTACAAAGTAACTCTTGTATAGAGTAAAATTCTTCTCTATGGTTTTTAGGGAACAGATACAGGGTTAAGATTGAACAGATCCGAAAAGTCCTGTCCCGTCAACTTTAAACTGAGACAGGAGGGGAACAAAACATGGTAACTGAATGTAGGTTGCACACAAAGTGTCATCCTTGGAGATATTTTTCCGAGGAATTCCAATATGCCACATATCTAATGTCGCAACTCAGAGAAGGAAGAATCTTAAAAGATGGGGGAAAGATGTGGTGTTTGGAATGTGTAAGCGACAATTAGGGTTGCGAGGTGTAACGCATTTTAAGGTGAGAAATGCAGTCCCGTTTCAACAGCACAGGGGATACCTATATTTCCGTATTTAAACAATTCATTTCAGCCGTGAATACAACTATGCGTTTACTGATTCTGCACTTCACTCCATTCTGTGATATTTCCTTAGTTGGCTACATTGCATACTTCCATCAGCATCACTGTGATGCTAATAGTTTTAAGAAACCAGGGGTTTTGATTTGAAAGATAATACTGAATTTTCTTGTTTTGAACAAATTATTAATGCTTTGGCATCGACTAAGGATTGTTCAGTTTTGAATTTGGATGATTTTTGTGAAGAATTTTCTTCCCATAAGAACGCATTACATGTTGTTGGATGCAGTATTCAAAACTCTCATACGAACTCAAACTGGTTGTTTATTTTCTACAAAGTTAGTTTATATGCTGTTCCAAATAAACTGATGTTTAAGTGCATCCCAGCTTCAAATGCATTTCTTGACTTTTTTTATTCTTGACAACACGTGGAGAGATGATGAAAATAAAGATTAGCAACTATGATAAAATCCGAAATTCAAGTTTCACTTACTTTTGAATACAGTTATCAGAAATTTCATGCCTTGGTTAAGAGAGATGCAGCATTACTGGCAAGTGCTAAGTGAAGTAAAATATTAGGGCTTTTTATTTCCCGCCTCCACAACTTGGCCACACTGTTACATAGCATCAGTTGGCAACATGGCACCTCCTTAACAAGTCTGTCCATTTGCTCTCCTACCACTTGAAAACGCGTTTGCGAAACGTTGCTGCATGTCTCAGTTTTACTATATACATACATGTATAATAGTAAAAAGGTAGAATAAAAGGATACTTGCATGTTGCAATACCAAGATAGGTGGACAGGAACTTCACAAACATAATAAAAAAGCGGTTACGCTTCGCAAAAGCGTTTTCACATTTGATAGGAGAGAAAATGGACAGAGCGGACAGGTGCGGGACTTGTGTTAAGGATACGCCATTTTGCCAACTGATGCTGGGTAACAGTATGGCCAGGTTATAGAGGTGGGAAAATGACTAGTTGGGTTAGAAAAAAAGAAAACACTCAATGGAGAAGGAAATGCGGATGTTCCTAGGAGTAGGTAAGGGGCTTCCTGAAGGAATAACGGGTAAAGAATCGGAGAGGAGGGGATGATAATAATAATAATAATAATAATAATAATAATAAAGATGATGGGGAAAAGGGGAGAGTAAAGGAACAATACAGGAAAGTACAATAAAAATGCTGCAACTAGAGACGGAACGAAGAAGAGAATGGAGGAAGAAGAAACTGTTCTGCAAGGAATTACATACAGTTGAGGCCGGGTTCATGGTTGACGGAAAGGATAGAGATGTATGTCTGCTCCCATCTTTTTCTAACTGTAGCAGGTGAATAAGGGTTCAGGATTTTCAGGTTGCTGACTCGACAGGTTTCGTCAAAGGTGCACCCGTGATAAGAAGTGTGTTCAGATATGGGGAGGTGCGGAAGTTGTGATTTGAAGGAGTAGCGATGACTGTTGATGCGGATAGTTCGAGGTGTTTTGGTTTCGCCAACGTAGAAGGCGAAACAAAGGTTACAGAGTCGGAAATAAATGAGGTTGGAAGATATGCAACTGCCGGAGTGTCGGAAAGAGTACGTCTTGTGAGTGACAGGATGTTTGAAGGTCAGACTGGGATCAAAAATAGGACAGGTTCTGCAGCGGGGTCTATTGCACTTGCCAGGTTTGGGGAGCGGCGGGGGGGGGGGGGGGTCTAGTTCTTGTGAGAAGCTTTTGGAGGGCCTGAAGGCTGGGGTGGTACAGGGTGAGAAGATTCGGAGCAGAGGGAGCTTCGCGGGGAGGTCAATTGGAGTTAGAGTGATTTGTGGCACGGTTCAATTGTTTACGGATGAGGTGTTTCGGATATCCACGGTCAGTAAGAGCTGAGGAGGGGGAACTGAAATATACCAGTATGTTAATTATCATAATCCTTAAAATTCAATAATACATTTCTGAGTGTTAACTGTCATGATCTGTCCCATAGTGACATACTAGAAATCTGGCAACCCTAGTGACAATAAATGAACTTTTTATGACGCCAGTATGAAATCGTAGGTTTTAAAAAAATTCTTGGCAAATGGCAATACTATGAGCACTAAAAAGCCCCATGTGATGTACGATAGATGTCTATACACAAAACAACAAAAACAGTTTTATTCTGATACGACGCAGCGTTGCCAGCCAGTTAAGTATGTACCTAGACTTTCCATAATAACACTTTGTTATTTTTAATTAAATCTTGATTTAAATCAGGTGATTAAAAAAAAATCAATGATTTAAATATATATATATATATATATATATATTAAAAAAGGAGAAATAAAGTGCAGTATTTTTAATCATTGTGTTGTTTGAATCATATGTAATCTTGAAATTTACATTTTAGTCCTTATGTGATGATACGCTCTTATGATGTAAACCAAAACCAAAGTGATGAACTTAGAATGTTAACAAACTATTTGATTGATTCATTTCATATTACACGCGAAATTTTATAGGAGAACGTAGAAACCCAATTCACATTATAAGTTTATAATTTGTATAACAAATACTGCATGTTTATTTTTGGTAATACATATTTTATTTGTTTATTTATTTATTAGAAGTTAGCACGGATGCAGCAAGGGCCATTTTACACCGTTTTTGTAACAATGTGATATAACAATAACAACAATAACAAATAATAATTATACAGCAGTAATAAGTTTTTTTGTTTTGTTTTTTTTATTCTAGATTCTCATAACAATTCTATAGAAATTTACTTTTACTGAGGCAAAAATCTGGTGGCAAAGAGTATTGTATAGATAAGACAATCTGTAGACGAGAGATCGTTGAACCAAACACAACCTAGGTTTTGAGAGGTAGAAATGGTGTTGGGAACGAGCATTTTGTCTGGGTACCCTTAGGTTAAAAACTGGAAGAACTGAGTGTGCCCTGCACAATTTTATAGATAAATTTTAAGTCATTTAGTTTTCTTTGCGTGTCTATGTTTTTCAAGTCAAGAGAATTCAAAATGTCTGCGTTAGATTTATGTTGGAGGTTGGGTATTCTGTGTTGTACAGTACGAATAAAGAAATTTTGTACTTTGTACAATTTAGATAAGTTAGTTTCACAAGCCATAGACCAGATAGATGAATAGTATTCGATAGTAGGAAGTATACAAGTGAGAAAATATGACCGAAGAGCTCTGAAATCTTTAATATCTGTAAACCTGTAGAGAAGTCCAAAAAGTTTGAGTGTTTTAGAAGTTACGAATTCAATGTGAGGAGTAAAATTGAGTTTTTCATCAAATATGATACCAAGGTCTTTGTAATGTAATGTATTATACCCATGGTATAATAGATAAGGATAATGTGTATGTACATTTTGTGGTATGGGTTTAATTATTGCACCACATTTCAACAGAATCTATGAAAACGAACATACAGAAAACAGAAAATCCCGTTTGTGTTTACAAAACAAAAATTGTTGTTTCATTCCTCAAAAGCAATTTATACTCAATGGAAGTATAAAGTTTACGTATGTGTATGCTGAAGGATGAAAATGCAAAGCTGAGTATAAACTATTGATTTGACTGCATTATATAGCTCTCATTGAATTGAATTTTATATAAGGCCTTTAGGCAACTTTGGATCAGACCCAGTGGATGATGATGGAAGAATTGGCAGAATGAAGAAACTGGGAGGAAACGAAAGAACCCTGAGAAAACCCGCGAACACGGTTTTTCTTCACCACAAAGCCCACATGATACGAGCCGGGATCGAATCGAGGAGCCCACGGACAAGGCGTGTGCGCTCTACCACTGAGCGACCGCAGCTCCAAAATAGCTCTCATACTTTACGGTATATTGTTATAGGGTATTCCCAAATCGATAGTGCAGTTTTGAGGGCTGAAAATTAAGTGAAATGAGCTAAAATTTATCTTAGAAAACTTAAATCCTAGAATATTTCGTTAGGAAAATGTAGACTGGAGAAAAGAGATAATTACGATTACAAAATTTGCAATTGCTTAGGAAGAAAGGAAGACACTTTAGAAGGAAAGGAAGTCATTTTAGAAAGAAAGCTGATGTACAGAAACATTGTAAAGTGTTTCTTTTTCGAACTTAATTACGGTGTATACCCCTGTGAACCACTTCATTCATCGTGTATTGACGAAAGTAACGTAGAAGGTTCCTACATGTTAACTTTCTTTTGTCAAATATACCATAAGTCAGTAACGCCATATCTTCCTTTTCACAATTATTACAAGTTATTGTAATAGTCTATTTTCCACGGCTATCTTCTGTAGCGAACACCACATATTTGTGAATTTTACTTCAGTTTTTACTGGTTAAGGTATTTAGAAAGGAAACACTAACGTAGTAGCTTTTTCAGTGCCGCAAGTTACTTAAATAAAAAACTTGACTCAAATAAAAAATCGATTTAAATAAAAAAATCAACAAAAATGATTTTTGAGAAAAACACTATTATTTTTTTGCAACCCTCACTGTATATACATCCAACGTACATCTCATGGAGCTCTGCTGACAGTGTCGCCAGTTCGCAAGAGATTGTCGAAAAACTGCAATTTGATGCTGACGTCATAAAAATTGGTTTACCGTCATCTCACATATTGCAAATACCAACAAATCTGCATAATTCAAAAGTTTAACATGTGCTGAACTTAAAAACAAGGAAAAAGAACTCAAACCACAGCATTTTAGTGATGTTATATGGCAAAATTAGGATTTTGGATCAGGAATAGGATTAGGATTAGGATCAACCTTTTAGGATTCTTCCTTCTCTGACTTGGAATTAATCGAAAAAATATCTCCAAGGTTGACACTTTATTTGTGTGCAACAAACATTTAGTTTCCACGTTTCGTTGCCCTCCTATCACAGTTCAAAGTTGTGGGGACATTACTTTCTGGACACCATGTATCTACGGTACATTTTGTACAAGTTAAATGCGAAAATGGAAAAGGTCGAAATTGCTATTCATTTGTTGAACATTATTTGTTGCACAGTGTCCTCTGTGTGTCAGACAGCTAACGCTCGCTGACTTGTAATCAAGGAGTTTCAGGTACCATTCCCGGAGGGAACACAAGTGGTCCGGAGCCCACGTTAAACTGTAGGCCCGGTCTTTGGGACACCAGCTTCATCCGATGGAATGAAATGGCAAATCACCATTGGATCACTCCCCAGGGATTTTCGTGTCAGGGCCTGCTTTCTTGAAGAACATCCATTGTCATCGTATGTCGGAATTTTTTACCTTTGTGTTTTACCTCACCTGATCAAGCTTCCGTGGATCAACTGAAATGCTGTTTCAACGGTTCCATCAACGTGTCCACGAAGGGTTTGCTCTAATACTCTCAAAGTTTTAGATAGTGTTCACACTGGGTATTTGGTCTTACCTAGAGATACAAGTGCTCAAAAAAGGCTTGTTTTTAAAAACCAGTGAACGCAAGAGTTCTAATAAATATCACGAAGCCAATAATAGCATTTCTGGCGCACAGACATTTATTTTTATACAATAGGTTAGCAGCACTGACAACTGTGGGGCCTGACTTTGACGGTTCAAGTGGTTCTGAGCTAATCAAGCCAACACACCACAACCATGTCTTCACTCACAAGATATATTTTTGGACACGGGTTGGAAACACTGACAACGGGGTGCTTGGGCACGGGAAACCCACAGTATTTTTCTATTATCTCGAATAATATTTATGCTAAGTGTGGTGCTGATACGCATAACGTAATGGTATCAATTTGAAAACTTGTATTATATTCCGGACAGTGCCACCAATGTAATTTTTCTATTGTATCCAATAATGTTTACGGCAATTTCGGTTCATATATATGTAGCCTAGTCGGTAGCGCGCGCTCGACTTCAGTGCGAGCGGTCCCGGGTTCGATCCCCGGTGGGGGTTCAAAAATTTCGTTGTTGACCCAGCATCGTGAGGACAATTGGGGAGCTGCTGTGAATAAAAGACAGTGGCGATCACAGTGGGAGCTTCGGCTCTCCTCTCCCAACACGTCTGGTCAGCGTGGGAGCAGTAGACCAACTCCTCCCTTCGGGGAGAGGCCTCATCAACTAGTGGATTGAATGTATCTGTGATTTATTTATATATATAACGGAATGGAATTTGAAAAAATTAATTTAAAAACAAATGGTTGGCAACACTGACCCACTGCACTGTTCTGACGGCTCTGAGCTAGACTATCCAAGATCTTCCCAAAGACACCTCAACCACGTCTTTGCACCTTGTGGTCTATGTATATTTTCTGAACAGGGATTGGCAACAATGATAACGGGGCGCTTGATGAGGGAACACGCCCAGTATGTTGCTATTGTGTCGAATAATGCTTATGCCAAGTTTGGTGCTGCTACGTCTAACGTAATTGAAGAAATTTAAAAATAAATGGATTTTATTTCTAAAAAAGGTTGGCAACACTGGCAAATGGGATGCTATGGGGACATGAATATCCACAGTATTTTTTATTGTCGAATAATGTCTATGCTAAGTTTAGTACTGATAGGTCTAACAGAATGAAAACATTTTGAACCATTGAATTAAAAGTAGTTTGATAGGTTGGCAACACTACAGCACAGCACCAATCAACGCTATCCCCGCGGTTCTGAGCTAGTTTGAGTAATAGTTTTCCAACAACACCTCAAGCACCTTTCAACACACTGTGGTTCATGAAATTTTATTTCTGGACATGGACGGACGGACTGAGCGGAATTATAAAGTCTATTTTCTTATAACTTCGCTATCGAAGGACCTAAAAAGATGTTTTTCCTCACAGTTTTTTCGGTTGAACTTTTTGTCTTTTTTTTTTTCTCTCTTTTTCTTCCTTCTTTTTCTTAATCGACTTGACAAATAATTATTTTCTCATCTCTCTTTTCCACCAGAACACGTTTAATTACTAGCCTCTGGAGAAATGACAAATTTTCGAGAATCAAAGAAAACAAAATTAACCGCTAGTATTTTAATGGTAGCTAAAATACATTTCACAGAATGCAATAATTTATAAGAACGGGTGCTATATTTTATAACAGTGTATCAATGGATATTTCAAAATAATATGTCAACATTTATTTTTATGCTCTCCAACAACCTTTTTCACTCACACCGCACCAATGGGCGGGCAAATCAGCCAGTCCCCTATACAAAAGAAAAAGTGGTAAGTGAAATGCAAAAATCTAGAAAACCAAAAGAAAAGAAAAGTTTCCTTTTTCTTCAGAAACAAGGAGGAAAGAGGAAAGAAACAACAAATGTCCCTTCAAAACAGCCAGCTTTATGGCATCGTTAGGTTCATCGGGTAAGACGAAAAATTTAGGATTCTCTTTTACTAATAGTAAGAAAGTTGCAATATGGTAAATTCACTTACTCAGTTTCATTTGTATCTGGTTGTTCCGCAGAGTTTGTGATGATACCATCCTTTAAAAAGACTTGCGACTTCTCCTCATATTCTTCATCTCCAGCGCCCTCTTGCAGTATTTCCTCTTTGATGTCGAAAGCGCTCAATTCATCCTCCTCCCTTTCCAGTGCAGTCATCAAGCTCTCAGCATTTCTCCTTTCTTCTTTACCAACGTCATCTGCACAGCCAAAAAGAAAGAAGAAAAGTACAAATCAGTTTAAAGTACCATCTGACAGCGGATTCAGTGGGTTTTTAAAAAAGAATAAGTGAAGAGTCTTTAGTTATACACGGAATAAAATTAAAATCATTTACGAAAACTTCCTAGTTATACATTAGCATGCGAGGAAAGGAGGTTGTGGTGCCTACCCCCACAAATGGATTCTAAACAGATGTTACGCAGTGGCATACCACGAGAGCACCTTCCCTCATCCTATCCTTGTCAAGTAGTAGTTGCCACCAGATATAAGAAGAAAGGGTCATGAGAATGTGATCCACGGTGGAGTGCGTGAAAGAGCCTTGAAATCTCGATCTTTTACTATTAAGCGACCTCACTATCTACTTCCTGTCTTCTTTGATATTTTTAAAATACCGAAGGAGTAACAAGTAACAATGAAATTTTGGAAGAGACCCCGAAAATACTTATGAATATGATTTAAATGAACTAATCCAGAATTGAAGAACTTACAAGCAAACATTCTGATGAGGGCTGCCGATCGTTGGCAACATGGCATCTAAGCCCTAGTCCCGCACCAGTCCGCTGTGTCCATTCTCTCTCTCTCTCTCTCTCTCTCTCTCTCTCTCTCTCTCT
>JAGDQP010012035.1:30841-51347 GCA_022664845.1 Lepisma saccharinum
GTGAAAGCGCTTTTGCAAAACGTTGCCGCATTTTTATTGTGTTTGTGAAGTTCCTGTACTCCAATGTAAGTATCCATTTTCCTACCTTTTATACCATCTTTTATATATATAAGGTCAATTTTAGACAAATGAAGGAGAAGAAAGGATTACCTACAGCTTACTAACGCACTAGATCACACATATTCACATGTACACAAAAAAGTCACTATATTTCGTGTATTCACACTTTTTCAAGTAGAGAGGAAGAGAGTGAAGTTTAGGTGTTCACAAAGTACAAGTTTGACTTTGATATATATATATATATATATATATATCATGATTAGAATGTCAAAATATACAGGCATGCAAATTTTGGCCACTTGAACACAACTGCTTTCGCAGATATCGATGAAATAAAGGTCAGTTCTTGTCTGTGGAGAGTGATTAAAAAGTGTGGAAATACCCTTATGTTTTTAAACTGTTGACAGAAATGGAAAACAAATACTTCGTACTGCGTGGAGGGCGCTACCTCTTAGAGGATATATTCTTCATGGTCACCATTTTTAAGTCTACCATACTGAATGTCGATTGACTTTCTTAAATGGGAAGGGAGTCGTGTACCGTAATATACCATTCTTAGCTAGAATCTTACGAGAAATACGTTTCTGAAGTCAGTTTTGCAATTACTATATGCCAAAAATGCACTGATCTTCAGTTCAGCAGGAACTTCACGTACACACAGATGACTTTCCATACCCTTTCTACGTGATGGATGTCGGTAGATCTGGACGGCCATCCCGAATTTGCATCGTCCTCGGTAGAGGTTCGACCAGACTTGAAACGTCTGCACCATTCGTAATATTGTGCTCTACTCAAGCATTCCCCAACATATGTTTCATGCAACATGTCGAAGGTGTCTATGAAAGTTTTGTAGAATTTGATAAGGATTTCACACACACATATATTGTTTTTACAGATCTTTCATAGTCGGGTAACTAAAAATCGAAATGGGCACTCAACGCGCTCTGCTGCGTTACTGCAGTTAGCACTACATAATGTAAACAGAAAAAAAATCCCTTTTGGCAGACCTGCAGGATGAGGTAGGTCTCAAAGTTTTTTTATTCTTTTCTTAGTTTTTAAAAATTCAAATCCCGCCTGATATGAGCGCTATCGAGAAACTAGTTATTGATTTATAGATTAATCATTAAGAGCTTTTCAACGATACCCCACTAGACGTGGTTTTAAAAATTTCGAATTTCCACCCCAACCCCACTCTTACCCCCACAACCCCTGAATCGTTGGTGTCACCGAAAACTTCATAGGGAGTACTATAATTTATGCAGACAAAGTTTCCCTCTAAACTCCATAGGGGCTGATATATATTTTTCTTCAAAATTTCAACCCCCTCCCCCGACCACCCCCTTGGGCCGATTTTTCTCATTAACGACCAATTTTCAATTTCACGGTCGAAAAGTATATAAAAATAACCTTTACTGACCGCACTACAACAACAAAAACCGCCCGGTTCCAGAATGAAGAGTGGGTGGGTCCCAATGCACAGCGTGGCGATCGGTACGTAGCAGTGGAATAATTAAACTTGCCCTCTTTCAATCTTATGATGTGAACTGCACGTACAAGAAATGGGGAAAATACTAAAAAATAATCCATTTTTTTAATAATTGATATTAATTTACCATATCCTGTCAAGGTATCCAATTACAAAGACATTAAGAACACAATTGCAAATGATAATTATGCACTTATTTTGTTAAAAATAAATGAAAAAAAAACCTTACTAACTTGTTGAGCTGAAGCATTTCTTTAAGACCTTTTTGCTTCGGTGGATTATGTAAACCACTTATATTGTTCACAGCACTTTTTTAATAGGCCTATTTTCATTGCCAAGCCGATGTACAAAATCAGGGCTTGTTTCCTTCTTCAAAAAAAAACCTTATCATTTTTCACGTGAATTGAAGGTACATTTCCTGTAGCTGGTATAAGTAACCAACAGTTTTGCTTCATAAAAAGGTAATAAGAAAGCAAATAAATTTACAAAAAACTATTTACATATCTTTAAAGGTTATTCTCCGTAAGATCTGCATTTTTTCTGAGTCAGAATTTTTCATCTAATTTAGCCGTCCTTTTTCTCGCGTCGGCTAAAACTTGCAACTTTTCTGCTTCCAGTTCTTTTTTTACCTTTAGCTACTTGTTTTCATTCTTTCTCTGCCTATACTTTAATTTCCTCTCTTCTTTTTGTCAAGTGCTTGGTGTAGCGGGCATGGTCATTTTTAGCCGCATGAATCATAACCGTGGTTATTTCCATGGTTTCCACTCCACCAGCTGCTGATACACTGTCACAAACCTTTCTCAAGGCCCACCCACTAAACTTTCTTCCTTCAAGTTCTCAACTATACACTCGTGTTTACGGAGAATCCCTTTTCAGCTGAGACGTTCCCATGAGACACTGTAAGAATGAGTTGAATGAAAGACTTCCTATCTTTGTACTTCTTTGGATCTTCCACACTTATCAGCTCCATAAAAAATCATCAAGTCGTTTTTTCGTTCCTTTCGTACCTTTTGCATTGTTCCAAAGCATGTTCACTCGAGAAAAGTTTGAGGTATTGTCACTTTACAACATCTGCCTTTATGACTGTAATCCATTATTTGGCAACCAGTTTTTCTAAACATTTTGTAAGGTGTTTTTCATTCGCATTGTTGTTAATGACATTAGGATATAAGCATGTGATGGCTTTAGAAAATGGATACTTGATTGGTGATTCTTCGATAATTCTTTTGGTCATGGCGAGGATTGCATCCCTTGCATCTCTCTTCAAGTTAAACTTGTCTAAATCTGTAGTTGTTGCACATTTTCCGAGAGCATCTTTGATGGCAAAACCCAAATCTAAGAGTTTGATTGGGATAAGATTGATAGATGATAAATCTACTTTGTCAATTCGAATCCTTACAGGATAGACAGACAGACGGACATAGTGGTAAGTGCTGAAACCTAAAAATAAGAAAAGAATTGATGGGGGAAGGAAGGTTCAGTGAAAAAATATCCATTCTTTCTCGACATTGGCAATCATAAGCGTACAACCGAGAGACTTACGACATTGAAATTTGAAAATATCACTTACTTTCTGTATCCTTTGTATCTGGGACTTCTTCTAATTCGGTTTTGATGTAGACAGCGTCAATAGGAGGTGCTGCTTCTCTGATCTCGGCCATTTTTTGACTCCTAAAAGATTCAATCAACAGAAATAGTAGTTACTGCAAATAAATTCAACAATTTATAATGTCCATAACAGTAAAATATTAAATCTGAACTTCTAAAACAAACTACAGTTTCAATGGATTTATTGTGTGACAAATAACTAAATCACAAATATCGATAAAATTATCTAGTACCATTCATGAAATGTTTTAATATCAGATCCATCAAACGTTAAAATAACAAAAACAAAACAAATAAAATCGTACGGTTAACTCGATGGATACGTACTGAAATGTTAATAGAAAATAATTTACAGTACTTTTTTAATAAAATTGAGCTCTTATGAAAATATACACTAAGGAGGAAAAACAAATAATATTGTAACACGACCCAAGTGATTGATATAGATTTTCCGCATATGACTAAAAATAAAAGTGTAACGCGTAAATATTGAATATTAACAGTTATGCAAAAACTAACTGCTGAACTGCATGATTTTGTCATGACCTTTAATCTTATCACATTTTACTATTTACGACCCACGCTTTTATTTTAGTCATAGGACGGAATTATTCTAAGACAGTAATTAATGCAGTCTAGGCCGGTATCAAAATTATCTTTACCTTGTTCTACATTGTCATAAAAGTGAGGGAATTCTTCTACGAAAGTAATTTAGGACGGTATCATTTTTTTTTTATTTGTAGTTCATTTTAATAAAAGCTTTATCTTTTCTTTTTTAAAAAAATACTATAAATTATTTCATATTACGTGTGTGTCTTCGAGAATTTTAATCTGTATTATGTTCTATGAATAATTTAGTCTATAATTTCGCATTTTCTCCATTCCTGCTACAGCGTCATTATTGGATGGTGTCTTGCCACTTAATTTAAAGCAGTCTAATTTTTCAACGTGGAGTCCATGCCCTGCTCAGGGCGACGTAGGGTTCCCCAGCTGCAAAAAACTTTGATCATAAGTATATAACTGCATGATTAATTGTGCTACCCTGCTCTGCGAGGTATCTGAATATTTTGAAGCTATGTTAGATGTATAAGTTGTTAATTATTTTTTGTAATCATAGTATAACGAATTCTTGACGAATCCAATGTACTAATGATGCATCACAACGTACCACACGGATGAAAATAAATTACAATTACAATCTTATGTACTGTTGAGGTTCGTTCTGAAAACTTCTGATATTGTGAGTTTGCTGGCTAAAGTAATTCAAATAATTTCATGCAACATTTATTTTGGGGAAATAAAAAGAGAACAAGGCAAGCTTAGTGCGCGCAAGAGCGAGTCACCAGCCGTTCGTGTCAGGTCGTATGGTGGAATACGTTGAGAAATACTGGCGTAGACCAACATCGATCTGCTTCAATGTTCAAAAAGGCATTAATTTAATTCACGAGTAACTCTAATTGCCCAATAATTTCAAAATGTCCCTTTTACAAAATAAGTTTTGTGAACTATTTCTTTAAGTTTCAAATGCATTTTCTTCAATCGTGTTAATATTTTCTGAGAAGTTAATTTTATTGTTTTTCTTTTATTATTATTTTGGGTGCACTTTTGAAGTTGGTCTTTTTTGACACGTCATTTCCAAAAAAAAAAAAAAACTTATTTACTTAAATAATACTATCTTGTTGTTAGCAACGGAGAAATTTACTCGCTAAGTACTTTTGACCTTTCTTCGCAAGCCGTCTTCAGGTGAACAACGGTTACTGAATGCAATTTTTTTATTATTATTTTATATGTATATTTCAAATTCTACATAAAGTGAGAAAGAAGACTGAAAGAAGTGTTTGAAATGTGGACATGGAGAATAATGGAAAGAATTATTTGAACCCAAAAGATGTGTAATGAGGAAGTGACGAACACAGTAGAAGAGGGATAAACAATACCATATATAATAAAGAAGGGAAAATAAAATGGATAGTGAAGCATAGTACAGTTTATTAGCGTTCAGTTGACATATATATTGTACATATGGTATAGAACTTGTTATTGGATAGGACACTGGCTGCGACGAGATTGTAACTGAAAGTAGTTCAGGGGAAAAGAGGAAGAAGACGAACCTAATTCCTTCATAGTATAAAAGACGATAAGTGATATCTAAGACAAAAAGAAAGGCTCACGATCAGGAATAGAGAAGGCTTAGATTACGTTAAAACAACTGCCGCTTCCTGCAGAACACAGTTCGAAGGACAATTTAGACTGGAATCCAGCAGCAACAACAATAATAATAATGGGAAGGAATCAATCCTGAACTTAATCAAGGTATCAAACAGCATTTATCTGGTACAACCAAGGAAAACCACGGAAAACCTTAAGTCAGGACAGGCGGACGTCGTGAAGGAACCCACGAACTTCCGAATGCTTTATTGTGTTCACTGCCTCCTCCTCATGGTACACAACATATTGTACTCCTGCAATTATCATGAATGTTGACAATGTTAAATGGCTAGTTTTGGAATCTGATGTCCGAGTCAAGAATGCGAAGTCTCGCTGCGTACACAGCAAAGCTTTATAAACTATACCATATGGTCATGAAAATCCAAACAACGGAAGTACGTATCATACTTCGAATGCAGTCCCATGTATTTGCAGTTCATGTTTCCTGTACTTTTCCTTCTAGAATAAAAGCTACTGCTCAGAAGCATGCAACCAAAACGGCATATGGCACAATGTCCAACTAACTAACACGCCTACGCGCTGTGGACTTAGCAAAAAATAGATCAACGTTTGGACCAGATTTTCGCTTTGAGCCAAATATTAGAGAAGAAATAGCAATACAATGGAACAGTTAATTGATTTTAAAAATGCATATGATTCTATCACAAAGGAAACACAACGCAATATCCTAGTGCGATTCGCACTCCAAAAAATATTGTTCATGTTAGTGAGTATGTTTCTCAGCAACCAATCAAGCAGAATAAGTATAGATAATAAATAATGCGTCAAATAGTTTCGAGATTCGCAGCGAACTGAAACAAGGTGATGCCTTCCCACTACTACTGCTCATCTTTGCATTAAAATATGCGATTCTAAAAGTAAAAACAAGACAAAAACGGTCCAACACTGAATGGTTTGAGCCAACTGTTTGTTTACACGGGTAGATGAACTACAAACCAACACCTAAACTTTTGTAGAAGCCTGGGATGAGGCAGGCCTACAGGTGAACGCAAAGAAAACCAAAAACATGGTAACAAGTCGAAACACAGATAATGAAGGAAATAGAGACATACTAATTAAGAATGAGATCATACAGAAAGTAAACAAACTTGAATACATGGAAGCATACGTAACAAGCAATAACAAGGTCACGGAATAAATAAAAAGTCGCTTAGCATCGGGCAACTCTTGTTTCTGTTCTGTCCAGAAATTCCAAACCTCTAATATCAAAAAAGCTGAAATTGAAAGTATACAGAACGGATATTCTACAGGTAATAGATTATAATTTCGAAAGTTGGAGTACAACCTTGGCAAACGAACACAATTTGTGTGTGTTGAAAAATATGGTTTTGACAAAGATATACGGGTCGAAACAGGACCGGATAACGACTACGATCGGCAGGCCATCCAATAGCGATCGTTTGTTACTACGTTGAGTCCCGTAAAGTCACAGAGTTAGTCACTCAACATTTTGTAACATGTTTGGAGCAAAGAGATTCCGCGGTATTTATTTACAGATAGATTCATGTAGTTTTTTTTTATTAAAAAAAGAACTATTACTAGAGTTTTCCTATGCTTTGGACCTTCTTTTCTCCATTTAGCACTTATCAATTGACGTAGCTCCTTGACTAGCGCCCTTCGTCCCGCTTTTATTCGGCTGGGATGCTGTCAATTCCTAGTGATTTGAAATTTTTCGATTTCTTTCCTCGATATCGCTATGTTCGGGTATCCATGGTTTTGTGATATGGATTTGAATGCCTTTGTTTTTTCACCTGTGTATACATTTATGCCCAACGGCCCTTGATTACGCAATTTAAGTCAAGTAACGGCGTGAATTGTGATCACTGTAACGCCAAAATGTATCGTTTTTCCCCATGATTGTAGAAAGCAATAAACATTTCAGCACAAAAATACGCCACTGAAATTATGAGAACATAAGTTATTAAACTCTGGCTGAGTCAATTTTATCCTTTCCAAGTGGAAGGATGCAAAATGTCGTTCCCTTAGGGTAGAGCCTTAAAAGAAAAAGAAAGAAAATAAAGGAAAGTAACCCAAAATATAAAAGCTGCATTCGAATAAAATTAAGGAAACACCTCAGTTCATGATAAATAGAAATGTCTCATGGAAGACACTAATAGTGCCTACCGAACAGTAGGCTAGAATCAAATGTAACTGAATTTATTATTATTATTATTTTTTACGTTCCGGAAACACTTTTATGTTCTGTTTTAAAGGACTAAGATTGCCCTTCACTATAAGCTACTTGTAACACGACAAGCACGTTTTTACAAGGTTATCGTATTTCGTGGTGGCACCAGAAATTCTGACTGGGGAGCTTCGGATGGTTTATTGAGGTGTGTGGAGAAAAGCTGAACTGTGAGTTTCTCCTTTCCGTCTGATTCCAATAGATAATTAGAATAACGGTTCGCAGCTTCTTGATCACTTAACTGCATTTTAGATGCAAATTGAAAATCTTAAGAAACATGTTTATAAGAATGAAAGGTTCTCTTTCAGTCAACTGAGAACTACGGCTGCCAACAGTTTCTGGATGTGAAAAAGGTGATAAAAGTGACTGAATCTAGTAAAAAAAGTGAATTAATCTGGCTTTGTAGTTGCTTTAGCTGCTGTTTTCCTTTGACCTCAAAAGTGTACTATTCAACGTTCTTTGAATCTAAGGCGTGACAAATCCCTTTGGGATTTGGTGAGCATATGTGCCAACAATACTAATCACAGTGCTTTTTTCCCTTTCTCTCAGGCCGATTCTCCTTCGGTATTCCTGATTTCCAGCTGAATGGTTATAATACACATAATTGAAGTGAATTTTGGAATTATCCCATCAGAGTGTAGGAGTTTGTTTACTTATCCCTTCGACGGCACTTGATGAACAGGTACATGTGAAAATAAACTAATTAGTAGACATGTGGATATTTTTTTTTAACTTTCTCGAATATAGCTTTACAATTAATGCCTCAACTTTATGGAAAAGAAAATATAGTAATTCTTTACAAGAGCTCCTGGTATAGAGCACTCGGAACTCATCAAATTGCTATGTTTTGCTTCCTACAGCCATGAAAGACACTAAAATACATACAAAGTAAAAAAAAGTTCCTAAAGTGGAACTTGTGATGTTACAATAACATGATAAATTCTAGTGTAGCAACTTTTATTTTCATCTTTGCACATATTTTAGGCTCTTTCATGGCTACAGAAAGCAAAAACATAGTATTTTGAGGAGTTCCGAGTGATACATCACACTTCAAATGATTAAAGAACATAACATCGAAACAAAAAATAACCTTACCTTTTATCTCCCAAAAACAGAATCTCCGCCGCAATTCGTACGTATTTTACAACTCCGTAATACCGAATGATGTTTAAACAAATTCAAAATATCGGCCATTTGACACGGACCATGAACAACGTTGCTGAAGCAGAACTCACTACGAGCTACTGGTAACGATTAACACAACACATCATCCCAGAGTTACCAACTCAAAGCTGGGAAAAGCGCCACAGCAGTAGCAAAAACTCGCTAAATAAAACTTTTATAATCGATAAGAAAAAAGCGCCAACTAAGAGTGCACGTACAAGCAATGTCTCTGTTCAAGTCGCGTGTGCAATAAAAAAAAATAACACCGAACCTCACTTATCTAACCTCCAAGTGCCCTCGATCACAACTTTTATTAAATTTCCTCATGCAAATTTAAATCTAAAAAAGCGCCAACCAAGAACGCACGTGGAAACAGCATCTCGGTAAAGTCGTGTGTGAATAATAAAAAGAACACCGAACCTGAGTTACCAAACCTCAAGTGCCCTTGATCACTACTTTTATTACATTCCCTAAGGCGTATATACATAAAAAAGAACAAATATTAATGCACGACAGTGGGCGGGGCTTTGGAACATATGCTCCCCTAAGACGCTAGTCTGGTAATTAGCAATGCACAAAAATTCCCGTCTGGCAACACTGAGACCTGCGAAACTGCAAGAGGAAAAACAGAAAAATAAACATGATGCAATGCTTATCTACTAGGTAAGTTAGAACATTGAATATTTTTTTTATCATGTTGCAAGTGTCCTTATAACACTCAATTTTGTACACGGTTTAGGAAGTTCTGAATGCCAATTAATCAAGAAAATCCATATTAAAAACGTACAATGCCATAAAACAGAAGGAGCTCTTGTAAAGTATTCCCGAAAATATTGCTTGAATATAATTGAGTAAAATACGTTGTTTACAACATTTGAATTTTGTTTATACCTACTTAAACACTTAGTTGGTTCGACTCTTGGTTACTTCTACTACAAGACCCTCTCCCCCAATCATTCCAAAGTTTCACTTACGGGTCTAGCCACAATGGCTTTGATTTTGCTCGCTTCCCTAAGCCTGCCATAGAACAAGAGCTGAAGAGACCACTTTTACCCCCTTTCGAAAATCCTCGCTAGGGACCTAATAAAGAGAGCTTTCAATGGAGTAATCAAAGTTATCATAGTGAAGCAGCTCGGTTGATACCGTCTTTATGAAATCTATAACTTGCGGCCATATGTGGAAGTACTGCCCATACCTGCCGAAACTGGGGTAGCTAATGTAAAATTTATCCTACAAAAGGAACGAGATTTGCAAACCTTATTACAAACCACCAATTTCTCGTTAGGTTAGGCAAGATTACTTGGAAACGAAAGCTCAATTATAATTTTAAAAATTCCTCAAAAGCAATTCTGTTTACAGTATTAAGTATAGCTTGAAGAGCAATCGAAGTCATAACAATTGAAGTTATTTTAAATCAACCCAAAGTCAATTTCTCGCTCGTATATCTGCACATAAATGTTTGCAGGCAGGCAACCTGAACCTAAACTGAAGTTGTAAATAAATATCACAATGCTTACCCTTAATTGTTTATCGAAAAGAATGCACTTCCATCCTTTATATAACTCTATGATTTGCTATTATTGTTCTGTTCTGTTTTTGTATAAATCTTCAATATTCCTTTTGTAAAAGAAACTTCTCAATATCTTGAAGTCATTCTTTCACGAATATCTTCTTTGCCTGTTTTTGTTGTTATTAATCGTATTGTTGTTATATTTACTGTTTTATAAACAAAAACGCAACGATATCGAACTGAAACAGCGTTGCCAACACATGGTGTTCTTTACCGTCAAACCAAGACCATAAATTCCGTCAAAATTCGTAAAAAATTAAAACCCCTTATTTCAATATAAAAGTAAACCAATCTTAATATGCTTTATCATCAACTTTGATTATAGTAACAATTCCTCCATTTCATCATGTTCATCGAGTCCTGCAGTTGCACGTCAAAGTTCCAGGAAGTCGTTTATCATAGGTGGCAGTTGTTGGGGTTAAAAGCAAAAGCTGCAATCTCCACTGTCTTGGGAAACTGAGATTTTGATTGCAATGTATCCATTAAAGTGTTTAATGAAGGTAAATGAAAGCCCTAATTATTTGTGTATTTTCTAGTTTTATGCGTAGGAACCACAGGAAAAAAAAGTACCCAAATACAGAGGTGGATTTCGGTTTCATTTATTTAGCCTAGCCTACTACTTAAAAAGAAGTAGGCCTACATTTTTGTGACAGTACAGGATTTTACTTTGTTCGGCTAGGCACATGGATACTTTCGACGGTAAGTAGTCACTCCAGTATGTGTGACTTAAGTCAGATGTTACACTTAAGTATTTTCTTGTTAGCCACCCCTGACCAGCGCCGACATCTACGCCAAAATTTAGCTCTCCCATAAGTTCAGAAGCTTGTTTCCAAAAGGTACTATATCCACTTTTCATCAACATTGAGATTTTTACATTTTTATAAGCTACAGAGTTAGCACAATCCGTTTCTGCTGTATTGTTAACCAAAAAAATATTTTTGGTATTAAAATAACACTAGAAGAAAGAAACTTCATTCCAAAATGTACTATATCCAATAAACGAGTAGTTCCAAAACATACTATATCCACTTTTATTGCAAAATGTACTATATCCCACTACAAAGCATGGTGTCAATTTAAATTTTGTATCAAAATGTACTATATCCACTTTTCAGTGCCTTGCCCTTCTTAAATGCTATATAAAGTATTATAATTTTCTAGTTTGGAAAGATAACTTGCACTTTTATGTTAGAAGAGACATTACAAATTCTTCAGATACACTTTGCAACACTGTGAGTGCTATAATATGTCGTCTGCTACTAGTTGTAGGAGTATTGTTCTGCTCCTGTAGGCTCGTCATATTTTGTGTTATTTTTGCTTCAGCAATTGGATTTGAGTGAAATAATGTGAACTACAATGTTTTGAGGAGCTATATTAATAATAATAATCATGCTATCAGATGGAGAGACGGAAATAAGTGATGGTGATAATTGGGACTGCTGTAGTGAAACACCGCCGGACTGCTCTAGAAGAAAGAAAAGGAATCCAGGGAAGTGGAAGAAGAATATTGATAAGAGAAATAAATGGAAAGCTCGAAATAAAGGTTTTAACATAGCGTGCAGGCATTCCGACACTTCTTTCTGTAAGGCAAGCTCATTGAGTGTAGAAGAAATGCTTACTGTTAATACAAAGTTCTGGAACTTGACATCTGCTCCTGACCAAACCAAATTTATACGACACATTACTGTCCAGAGACGACGTGTAAACGTCCAGCACAACATTTTTGGTACAGGGCGTAGGTGGCCGTATTCAAGTATGTAAAATGTCATTTATGAGCATACTTTCCGTGAAGCGTAGTAAGATTGAGCTGGCAGCTCAACAGATCATTAAACCAGACGAAGATATAACAGAAAAGAGAGGTGGATCAAAATTAACCAGATTCAGTGTGAAAGGAGAGACAGAATTATTCAACACATCAGAGAGTTTAAATGTCGGGAGAAACACTATGGAAGAAGCACCGCTCATGGAATGTTCTATTTACCTTCTCATTTATCCATTAAATAGATGTGGTAACTTTATAAGAAGTACAATGACATAAATTGCAAGTATGGTATGTACTGGCATGTTTTTACTCACTGTTTTAATCTAGAATTTGGTTCTAAAAAGACTGATATTTGTTGTGAGTGTGTAAGGCTGAGAACAGAACGACAACTCGCAAGAGACCAAGAAAAAATGGGTCTAATTGTAAAATACCTCATCCATAAACGACGGAGCAATGTCTTCTTCAAGAAACTGAATCTTCGACCAAGTGGTGTTACAATCGTGTTTGATTTTATGCAGAATCAGCTACTGCCTAAAGGCTGCTTTAGACGATACAATTTCTCGTATGCAATCTCATCGGTTACATTCCTTGATCGTGTAAAGCGCGGATCGTACGATTTTTCATGCTATCTCCGATATGTTCTCTAAATAGAGACGGTCCTATTTTTCAGCGGATTTTTCGTACAATCTATGGCAGCACCCCTACTGGCAATATAACGTGCTTTTCTATTCGGCTGTTTGGTTATGGATTACGAGACAAAGATAACATATTAATGTTATTACTTGATGCTGAAATTAACATACATAATGGCATAATAAACTATTACAGGTATAAAGATATAAAAGAAAGTTTTTAAGGGAAGTGTAAAAAGGTCGGCGATACTGCAGTTCAACTACTTCTGCCATAGAGGATAGTTTGATTGTAACGGAAATTTAGTTCCAAATATTTACATCATTTTTTTGCAGATTTCATTTTATAAAATAATTTAAAAACATAATAGTCGGGCATGCTTCACGTACTTTTTTTTATCTCTAAGTCCGACTAAATATACTTGAAGCGTATGCGGGGAGAAATGTCTAAGTGACATTTTCAAATAAAAAATCACGAGTACATAAGAGCAAAAAATATGAGGCATAAAATATTCATATTTGCACGAAGACATGTTATACCAAAGCTAACTTTTGTGCAAAGTATGAATATTTTATGACTCATATTTTCCCTGTTATATACAAAAATGTACTCGTGATATTTTTAAGTTTGAAAATGTCACTTAGACGTTTGCTCGTGCATAAGCTTTACTTCTTGTCTTCTGTGTGCACGTCGTCCAGGTCTTAACAGTACCGACCACTCCAAGAGCCACAAACATTCTCTTCGATCACAGTTTTTAGTTAGTTTCTCCTATTTCTTCTCTCCTCTTCTCTGGATTCTTGTTACAGTTAACACAAAAATACGCACTAAAACAGGGGAAAAGGATGAGAAAATATCTGCCCTGTTGAACTTTGCTCTGCTGCACTAATTTACTGTTGTTCATCACGTAAGCTAGCTTCCCCGCCCAATGTCAGCTGCGGTGACAGATATGTCGAGTAACATTTGCTAGTCTTTGAGTGTTGTTACATTGGAGGGGACAGACAAGAGAAAGAGACTAGCCAAAACACAACTGGAAACAGTTTAACGTAAGTTGGATGCCTTTTGTGTGTATGTATGTGTATGTGCTGTGGGGGGGGGGGGGGGGGTATCCAAAAAAATTAGAGCCAAAATTGGTCTCAAAAAGACACTTCTTGCAGTTGAGTTTCAGTTATTATTGAAGTTGTTCGGCGTGTGAGAAGTTCGTTGTTCGGTCTGTGAGAAGTTAGTGTGTCTTTTTGTCAGGGAGGTTTTCATTTCTTTCAGTTTCTAGTACAATTGTTTCTGTTAATTTCTGTGTTAATCTGTACGAAAAATGGATCGGTGCCTTAAATCGGTCTCAGTAAAACCTGCGTTACCAGCGAACGGTGAAGCTGCAAAACATGACGGTAAGCCTACGCCTTCATGTAGCAAAAATGATGATGTAGTGGCTAAGAAATCGCGTAAATATTTCCCGAATTATTTAGAGTTGGGATTTTCGGTTCAAATTGAACGAGATGGTGATCAGAAACCACAGTGTGTAATTTGCGGTGAGGCGCTATCAAATGAACCCATGAAACCTTCGATATTACGACGACATCTTGAAACAAAGCACAGTGCTTCAGTTAACAAACCTATTATTAAAAAAAAAAAAAAAATAGCAGAACTTACCCAATCGCAAAAAGTAGTTAGAGACAATGTGTCAGGCTCAAACAATGAAAAGGCTGTTTTAGCTTCGTACGAAGTGTCTCTACTGATTACGAAAAAGGGACATCCTCATACAATTGGTGAAGACTTAATTCTTCCGGCAACGAAGGCAATAGCTCGCAATTTGCTTAGCGAAAAACATTCCAAGGAACTTTCATTAGTGCCTCTCTCGAACAACACTGTAAAGCGAAGAATCGACGAAATGGCTGAAAACGTAAAGGACAAATTGATAAAACGCTTGAGTTCCAGTGAGTATTTTTCTTTACAATTAGATGAGTACTGATATCTGGGGACATGCAAACTTGGTAGCTTTTGTTCGATATGAACACAATAAGAAGGTTAATGAGGACTTTTTGTTTTGTAAAGTACTTCCGTTACATACAACTGCAGAGGCCTTGTTTAATATTCTTAATAAGTTTATCCTTGAAAATAAACTTGATTGGGATGTGTTGGGATTAGTACAGATGGGGCTCGGGCAATGTCAGGCAGACAAAAAGGACTTTTTGTGCGTGTCCAGGCTGTTCCGCCCTCTGCCAAGTGGACACACTGCAGCATTCATCGTGAAGCATTGGCTGTTCGTGGAATGTCATCCAAGATGAAAGATGTTTTCGATGCATGCGTTAAATTGTAAACTTTATCAAGGGTCGTCCGCTTAATTCCAGAATTTTCGCTGCATTGTGTAACGAAATGGGAAGTGATTATGAACATTTACTTTTACATTCTGAGGTACGCTGGTTATCTCGCGGAAGAGTTCTGAATCGCTTATTCGAGCTGCGTGATGAGGTGAGACTTTTTCTGATTGATTCGAAATTGGAACCAAAACTAAAGGACTGCTTAAATGACTTTTCTTGGCTTTCGACACTTGCTTATTTGTCAGATATATTCTCGTTTCTGAATACATTAAATTTAAGTCTCCAAGGTTCCAGTGTTACTGTATTTTCAGTGGATGACAAAATTGAGGCCACAATTAAAAAAAAATAAAGTTTGAGTTCGCCGAATCGACAATAAGGAATAAGATTCCTTTTCCACGCTGAACGGCTTTCTGACGACAAGTGAAACAAAACTCCCAAATGAAGATCGTGAAAGCATGAAGGACCTCAGTTGAGAGCCTACTTTCCGGTTTCCAAAGAGAAAAACAATTGGATGAAGAACCCGTTTCTAAATAATGAAAATGAGCTATCACCAACTGAAGAAGACCAGCTTATTCAGTTGTCTTGCGATTCCTCGTTGAAGATGATGTTTCCTAGTTTGTGTTTGTTAAACTTTTGGTTACATGCGCGGTCTTTGTATCCTGATGTTTCGAGGAAGGCAATTTCACATCTAATGCCTTTCGCTACTACTTACTTGTGCGAGTCAACATTTTCTGCACTTTTTTATATGAAAAATAAGTACAGAAACAGACTTGATATAGAACCAGATCTGCGCCTGAAAATATCTACTTTGGAGCCAGATATGAAAAAGTTGACGGCCGGAAAACAACACCAGCCATCTCATTGAGTAACTGTAAGTAAACAAAATTGTTAGTTTTTGTTATTATTACTACTAATTCACAATTTGCAGTGGTGTTAGCAATCTGTATTCATATGTACTTTCATGTATAGAAATTGTGCGTCTTTTTTAAGCTACTGATGTTGCAAAAGATCTATTGATACTATATGTTTAATGTTTTCCTTAGTTGTAGGAGCAGGGTCCGCAAAGAATCTAGTAAGAAATCATGGGGTCCGCCGCCTTGAAAAGGTTGGGAAACACTGATATAGAGGATACCGGTATCTTTGCAATCATATCTCCCCCTCCCAAATGATTTTGATAAACATTACGCTCTGTGCATCCAAAATAATGAAATACATTGAACAGTAATTACAGAAGTAGACATAATGTAAGTAGAGTGTCGACGCCAACCCAGAGCTGTGAAAGTCAATACGTAAGCTAGGTAATTAATCGAACGGACTAATTTTTATTCAATGGGACAGCTGACCCTCCCTATTCACACCTATATGTCGTGTGTGAAATGAGCCTATACATTACTCCTCATTTTTGTATTTTGCATATATTTCATGCTTATAGGAACGTAAATCGTAGCATTTTGAGGTGTTTCCAGTGCTCTGTGGTAGAAGTAGTTAAACCGCAGTATTACTAATCGTCCCCATATGTATAAATAGGAGTTAATATATCGTGATTTATATACTTTTGAAGTGCTGTATAATGTCACATATCTTGTTAACTCAGGAAAATTGTAAAAACAACATATATGACTCCGAACTTATCACCGAAGACGGCAAAATTTTCTACGTTTTTTGTGTGTCCGCATTGAAATTTCCTTATTGAAATACAAAAGTAAAGCTACAACACTCTCGTTACCACTGAAACCTAGTAGAAGTTAGATTCTCTTGGTAGAAGAATGTGGCATTAAAATAAACTGAATTTCTGTTGCATCAAGATTCATCGTTATCAATATTTTAATTCATTTCTATTTTTTAAATGGCCCTACTTTCACAAATATCTGTGGCATAATTACCCTAAAAGCCTGAGATGTCACAACTATGAACTCCAGCAGTTTCATCATTATCCCCTGGGCTGGGTTGCAAGAAAAATCTTAAATTAGACTTAAGAGTTTAACTAAAGTCGGTCAGAGTTGCACTCAGCCAAGTGCGTACTTAAGTCTGTTGCTGGAAGCGCTTAATACTCTAACTTAAGTACTACTTTTCGTATTTAAGTAAAATCCGAAAAATAGCATTTTCCGCTGCTAATTAAGTTTTACAACACTGCAATTCCGACCAAATGTGATCGTTGCGCATGCTCAGTGATAGTTAACAGTTGAATTGCTGTTGGTGTGTTAATTCAGAAGCGGAATTCGTGAAAAGAATATATATATAGAAAAAGAATTATTCAAATTCCCAACATGAATCTTTTTTTTTTTCTAGCCGGTTGACGAAATAACTGAGATAATGAATAATGCGTACTGGTTATGATAATGCGATAATAATAATGCGAATAATGAATAATGCAACTGTGCTAAAATCAAAACTATTCTGCAAAATGTCGAGAAAAAGAGTAGAATTAAGTGAAAAACAACTAACTGAACAGAATTGTTTTTAACGTCCTTGACGAGCTGGTGAGCTTCTAAGGACGGATCTACAGTTTTTAACAGTTTGTGTCCGACTGGTTTGTTTCACAAAGTGGAATCCGAACCACTCTATTCAATTGGCACCGGCGGGAATTGAATCCATGTCCATGTACAGAAAAACAGCTAACGTTGCTACTAAAGTAGAAGAGTGCGTAGCTATGTAGGCTACTATGGCTTCGGTAAACGCATGTGTTAGGTACAAGAAGTTAGGTCGACTATGCTTTTAATTGATACTTCCTTTATGCAGTATGCACCCATCCACTTGTTCATAGGCAAAAACCAAATCAAAGAGCTTGGAATTAAATTAAAAATTATCTACAGTCTGATCAGAACATGTTTGAAATAAGACACATGATTTTTAATAATTATTTTTGTACAAGTTTGCCACTCGTGAACCGTCGTTGTCAAATACATTTTAGTTCTGCACTGTTCCTTTTGAATTGGGTGAGCAGCCGCGTATTTAAATGTTGATTTCTGGGGAGACCAGCACCTTTGGGGGAGAAGGGTCCGATGTCTGTCTGGGTGTGAGATTTGTGTAAAATCAATATACTTTTCCTAAAATGACAGTAATTTTACCTAAAAAAAAAGAATTTCGGGAGGGGGTTCGGATATTCCGGGCCCACCTTATAACTACTTCCCTGTGGGTGATTTATATTTAAATACATGGGTTCTTGATTATTTCCCCAGGCCGTAGATAGGAAGGGACCTAATATCTTCCTGGCTCTACATAAAAAATACATATTTAAATGTGTAAATAGGAAGTAAAATAATATTTCCTGTCGTGTGACTAGACTTAAATTTACAAAATGCAAATACTGATTAAAAAGCATTTTGTCATGTATGTCGAGACACAGGATAAGTCCTTTACATAATTTAGGTATCCCATACTATGTTTTCATGCTCCCTTGTACATATCTTTATTTGCGTTCTTTTTTCTGCATTTTTAATGTTAAAGACGTTCTGAATCGGCGAAATAATTTCATGGCATTTTCGCAAAAATGCTGAAATAATCTATGAAAGGGAGGAAGTTATTCTGAAGGAGTAAGATAGCAAATATTTTTAATCTCTATTGATATTCATTTACAAGCATTTGACCACATCACATGGAATCAAGAATATTTGAAGCACACAATACATTTTAGGAGAAATTAAAGGAATGATCCTGTGTGTCAACAAGTTTCAATCTTACACCACCGATTTGAAAATTTTAGGTAAACCACTGGCTGACTCTAACCGTCTAACCACACCAGTCATATTCTTAATATAAACTTCCTAAGATTTATTTTCATAACGCAGTTCCTAAGTTCAAGTGTCGAAATCAAGGATCATAGATCAACATTTGTGTGCTCATGGTTCGCGTTCTACTCCCACCAGTTACTCTTACTGATGTTTCCTTTGGTTTCACTCAGTCACAGCAGATAAAAGCCGAGATGGTGCATGGAATTAAGGCGAGGAACACTACGAGTGGAGAACAAATTTTTGAATAAAGCCAGAAATACTCCAAAACACATAAATTATAGTTTTTAAATCTATTTTATGAACTCACTGACTGCCAGAAAATGTGTAAATATATTAACAGTTACAAACGAACAGTCACTTAACTACAAAATACTGCAGTAAGTTTTTTCATTTATCGTCGATCCCATTGCAGCATTCACCTACGTTTTTAATGCATCGGTTCCTTTCCCGTTTTTGAAACTATTAAATTTACGACTTATTTAGTAGCTAAGCTTATACGACACAATATACACCCTACTACTCATTGTGAAAAATTCATTAGTTTCTTACGCCCGTTCCCAAAACCTTGGACCACTTTTATTTTTTGTTTTATCTCTAACGCAGTCTAGCGCCGAAACGGAAGCAGGTAGACAAACTGACTTCAGATTAGAGTTTAGGAAACTCGATTTACTAGGTCGTTTCAATCTGGTGACATCATAATCTCCGTACGTCTATACACTTCTATATTTTTTAAAACTTACTCTGATTTTATGTTCATCCTGGATATCCCTTATTTTCTTCACGTTTATTTCGATACTTTTAACAATGGACAATTTGTCGCTATAACCTTTCTTTTAATTATACTAATTTCATTACATTGTCATCGGGATCACCTTTACTTACACAACAAACTTCTTTGTTGTTTAGTTTTATTTTGCTTCATTAGCAGTAGAGTTTCTGTTTTAATTTTTTAACTGAAATACAAAGCGTGTTTTACAATAACTAGGATGACCTTTAAGGTTAGGGAAATGACAAATCCTGATTTCAGAAATTCAACTTATGTAGGCCTACTTTAAACTTTGGTAAACTTTATTTTTATATGGGCCACTCTAGTATGTAGGCCTACTTCTATCTTATTTTATATTTCTAGATAGGCCGTAGATAGGCTATGAATACGTAAAGGTGTTTCTCCTAATAATATTTTTAAACCATTTCTGTTATTCCTGCAATAAACGGAGATAAATCAATTCTGAAAAATATTTCTTACTCACTGTTTTTTCTAGTGTTCCAAACACGCTTGGAAATTTGCTAATTGCAGTATAAACAAACTATTTTTGTTAGATATTATTATTATACTTTAGACATTATAATTCAAGCAATCACACATTTTCTGAAGAAAATAAAAAAGTCTAATATTTCTGAATCGAGTTTCACAAAATGTTCGCATTTTAAAAATAAAAGGTTGAACCCTGCTTGTACTGTACTCTTCCTTCTTCACACTAATGTTGAACTTAACTCACAACTTCTTATTTATTGTTTATTTTTTACCTATAAAATTTTGAAGTATTGTGAGGTGCATTACATAGACATGCCAAAGGCGGCATTTGCAGGCATTTCCAGTGATGTACAATATTAACAAATTTAAATATATCATACTGACAGAAAGGCACGTAAAAAGCTAAAAACTAAGTTATAACGTATATAATCATGTTACTTTTGCGTTTCGTGGAAGTAAAAAATAACCTCCACTGGGAGAGATTCGAACCCATGACCCTTGAAAGTACAAAAAG
>JAGDQP010012036.1:0-44645 GCA_022664845.1 Lepisma saccharinum
ATATAAATCACATCGACTTGCTTTTCTTCGTCCAACGAGTTTGCAATCAAATCTGTAACAATTGCAAGGTTCGTTAACGTGGATTTTTGTGAAACAAAGCCATGTTGTTTAGTTGAGATAACTGGCTTCACATGATTAATAATTCGTTGATATAAATTTGTTCAAAGACTGGTAAGATTGCTGCAGTCCTGTGGTTAATAATTTCTCGTTTATCGTTTGTCTTAGGTATAGGACAAACTAAAGCAGATTGTTATGGAAAATACATGTTTTAGTGCCAATTTGAATGCAAATAATAGGGTGATATTTACATATATCAATAGGAATATATAGGAGGGTATGCCATCCGATCCAAATGTCGTTTTGGATTTTAGATTCTTGATAACCTTTTCTATTTCATTCTATTGTATTTGGCCAACAGACAGTATTCCGATTTCCTCGTAGAATTAATAGAATTTCCTAGAATTACTATCAAAATTCCTGAACGGTTGCGAATAGGATACAAATACTGATCAGAAATACTGTGCAAACATATTAGCTATTTCTACATTGTTACACAAATCTTGACTTTCAAATTTTAATATATTTTTGGGAAGTTGTTATGTTTTTAATAAATTTCCACAGTTGACCTGGATCATTATTTATATTATTTTCAGAACTTGATATAAAGGTCTTATAGGCTATTTTTATGTCTTTCTTGACTTCCCTACGCAATCGAACAACTTCCTGATAGTAGTGTTTTGAATTTGTATGTAGACTTTATATGATAACGGCGCTGAATTTGCAATATCTTCTATGTGCATTTTAACAAATTTTCAATTGAGCCAAAAAAGAAATGTTTTCGAAGTTACCTATTGCTTCTACTTCGATATTAATGAATGATAATTTGCAGGGAGTAATGGGAATATACATTAGCAAGTATAGACAATTCAATTTCACAAGTAAAAATTGTTGAAAGTCTTATTTTTCACATAACAGGAATTACGAAACCAAATACATAACATTTTTTTAAAATTTAAAACCGTTCGATGAAATATTTTACACATAGCTGTGATTTCAAAACAATGGAATTGTGTTTCCCTTTCGAATGACATCAAAAACTCAATTTCGAACTTCTGAGCACATAGCAGGTATTGTAAATCCAGCGACGATAAATTGTTTTAACTTTGAGTTTCCTAATAAGGTCATCAGTAAACCAGCACGGATACTTTGGGACAGAGTCTCTTTTGCAGGGGACAGATTTGACAGATATTTCATAAATCATATCATAAAATTTACTAACTAAGTTATTAACATTATTATACTCTTTTAAGAATTCCAAATTAACTTCCGGTATGTTTTAAGGTAGATTGAATACTTCATGAAATTGTTCTTTTTATGTTTGCGCGCCCTTTATTTAGTAAATATTGTCCTGATTAACTTGTTGATAGCTTTTAGTAAATCATAGAAAAACTGTCGCTTTATCTTTGCTCCCGTCTGAAAATCATAACATGGGCGCCCTTGATTGTAGGACATGTTTTTCATATGTGTAGAATTTACTTAGGTAGGATTAAATGTAAGGTAAGTTCATAGATGTATGAAACACAGTAAATGAAAGGCGCTTTATATGATTGTTACGTTGCTTCTATTTTGGTAAGACTTTACCTTGAGAAATGGGTATAAAATGGAAGTAAGTAACTATACAGTTGCAGAAATATAACTTAACTTTAAGAAAATATTTTTCTTGTATTTATGTCTTACAATGCTCGGCTTCCCTTTGATAAATTTAAAGTGGTTTAATACAAGTATTTGTGTTATTTATAAATACTTTGTTTCTACGAGAATATATATATACATTATAGAGTGAGATTAACAAAAAATGAATCCCACGCAATAAGCATATTCCAGAAATATTACATTTTGATTCTTAATATTCAAGAAATAATCCTGGGTCATTGAAAATATGTCTGGATATTTTCCCAGTACTAGAATATTTCGCATCATGAAGAAATATACAGTTAGTATTCCTAATATAGTCCAATAGAATAAAAATACCCACGAGCAGTAGAAAAACGTGCGTAGTGTATTCTAAAATCTCGCATATTAAGGCTATAAGAATAGAAAAGATAGGATAGTAGTAGTGAATATAAAACTATCCCCTGAGCACGCGCCGTGGACAGCGCATGGGGGATATGGAGGTAGTGCTTCACATATACTCGACCTACGGGACGAACTGAGGTGGGGGTGGTTGGTCCCACGTTCGACTGGCTTTACCTTCCAAGGTACCTTTACCTGAAACTAATTACTGAGCTTGTCTTTCTACTTACACTCTACCCAACGGTTATCTTTCTAATTTATTTGTTTGCATTTCGTTTCGTTTCCATTAGCTGTCACTGGGGCCCAAGTGATTTTGCTTCAGTGACATTTCATATCATTTACATGAACGAGTTTAAATGAAATATTCAAAACAGATCTCTTCACCGATGTGTAGTTTACAGTATTATCTCCCTGGATAATACTTTTCTCCGAAACAATAAAAATGCAATCGACTATCCACTTTTTAATTATACATATTGTGGTTCATTTTATTGCAAATTAGCTGCACCATATAATCTTTTCAGGGGAACAAGTCGAATTACCAGTGACCTTGTACCTAATTTGTTTTAAAGGAGAAAGTGAGAATGCGGATTAAACTGTAATATGAGACTGGCTCCTTACTTAAGTTATGTATTTCTGGTTCTGTCACACAAATCTACAAATTAACTTATCACCTGAGAGCGATCTGCTCTCTGTGCGACGACAGGTATTGGTACAAGAGAACGTTGACCTTTTTCTTGATTGGAAAAGTTTTCCTATATCATGAATCCATATGTGTCTTATTATGGTAGATGTATCTCATAAATTAGCTGTATCAGAATATCACTAATTCGAATTATCAAAACTGTAGCAATAGTAGCATTAAAATGTTATGTTCTGGTGTTAAATTGCTGGAATGTTGAAATTGGCTGGTGATGGTAATTTGGAAGACACAAAATTCTTCAAATTCAAGCGGAATTTGGTCCATCCAAAGACAGAATTCACCAATTCCAAATGGGTTTCAAAATCGTAGCTGGTAGGAGACGAAGATCTAACACCCCTAGATCATGAAAGGAAAAGATGGTAAAAAAGATAAAAATAATAATGTTGGTATTCAGAATGACTAAAATAGGTTGACAAAATTATAGACTTGACTTTTATTATAAAAGAACACACGAAACACTAATCAACATTATCAGCTCATAACACAACAGAAGACTCTCTTTGAAGGTATCCAGGAATCTCTTGGCTTTCTGGTGCTTATTATGATGATAAGTGATTTTTCTGAGGAAGGTGTTATAGAACACCGAAACTGTAACATTTACTGCGTTTTTCAAGTAATGAAGTCAAGTGTGTAAGCATTTTCAGCCTCTTTTAATTAACTTAAGTATGCATACAAGACCTCCACGCAGATATATCCACAAAATAAAGGCTGAATACGAAACAGAAAAATGTAGTGAAAGTAATGAGAAATCAATCCCTTATTGTACTCCAACAATGGAAATACTTACCAGGGAGGAGGTTATGGGGGCTCAGTTGGTAGAGCGCTCACCTCTGGTGCTAGGGGTCGGCGGATCGATCCCTGCTCATGCCATGTGAGCTTTGTGGTGGACAAACACCGTGTGCGTTGGTTTTCTCGGGGTGCTCCCATTTCCTCCCACTTCGTTCCACCAATTCATCCCATCATCATCCTTACGGCCTGAGCCATAGTTGCCTAAAGGTCTTAAAGTAAATTCAACAAGGGGTGGTTACATGGAGATATGGCGGAATCATCCTGTGGGGAAATTCTAAGGGAAATAGAAGCGAGAAGAATTAAGAATCCACAACCAATATGTGAAAAAAAGTCACATATCGCATAGTTCAGCGTTAATTAAATAGAATTTCCGTTTTTAAGAAAGAGAACGACTAGGAACCTGGAGGAATGATTTTTTTGAGTCCGAAATTCCCAATTTAAAACTATCATTTAATATTAAAAAGTTGCAAATAATAACCAGCAAAATATATATTTTAATATATTCACATACTTGTACCTACTATCCATATTACAACATCTGAATTTTAGTACGTTAGGTTTTATCGTATATGTCAGGTTTTATGAACAATTTTGTTATACTAATTTGACAGTTACATTTGTGACAACAAGATTAATGTATATAGATATTGACATCATTTAACATCATGTTCAATAGAAAAAGTACATATGTATAACTTATAAAAAAGCGTAATAGTCCTCTTCGTTCCGTACGCATCGTAGTTATGTTGGAATTAATAATTTATAATAATGATATACAATTTATAATGAGGTACAAAAAATGTTTATCTTTTTGTTTATTGTAGAAAAGCTTGCAGAGGCCAGTGGGAAATTCCGTTTGCTTAAGATGCAGCTGGGAATAGATGAGCCTACAGGTAGACCTTTTATGCTTTCTGAACGTACAAAAGCAGTTCCTGAAAAGCAACTGAGATTAGCCTACAGAGAGTTCTATTTATTTTTGGTTATGATCCAAGGCTATCAAACTATCAACTATGAAGGTTTTGATAAGATACTCAGGAAACATGATAAGGTATGGTGCTTATTTTGTTTGCTTGTTTTATACCTTTATTCCCTTCCATACTATCTTTATTTTCCATAGTTTTAAAACACACAGCGTGTTTTAAAACTACACCGACAAACTTTGAGGGATGATAGTACACGAAATAAATAATGAAAAAATCCTAAGCGAACCGGGTGGAAATTCGGTCGCGTATCGGAGCTACAGGTTGCTGAATATTCTGGGCGCACCAGGTGAAAATTAGGGTTAACCTACAAGTAATTTGTGATAACAAATCATCACGTATGGTGTACTTTGGTTTTGCACAGAGCTTATTAGAATACTGTATACTAAGTTGGGTTACAATATACACCTCTCACATAAAACCTCTTGTAACCCAATTGAACAATATTTTCAGACTATGTTTGAATAGAAAATTTGATAGTGATGTCAACAGTTTGTATAACGATGTTGTAAAAAATGAATTGATGTATATTAGAACAATAGAAACAAAATTAAACGAGTTATGTCATGAGTATAAAAACAGAAGTGTCATAAATGAGAATATAGAAACCATCAGAACTAACAAGACATCAACACACCACCAAACTTACTATCTTGTACCAAAAAATAATAATAAAACGCCTATATACATTAGAAAAGCAAAACAAATAATCGGATTAAAAAAAAATGTTTTGAGTTGGTTAGAAAGTCTAAAGAACAATGATGTAAAAGTAATATTGTGTAAATAATTTGTTATGTGGGTAAACAGACAACAACAAACTAATGATAATTCGAAAATAAGACTCACACGCAAGCTGAGGCTTATGTGAGTCGAAATGTTATGTAAACTTGTAATGTACAAAAGTCAATTTCAATTTCAATTTTAAAAAATGGCATAAGACTTGTGGTCTCATTTCACGCGGAATCCATCCAGGACTGACACATTAAATGCCCACGGCAATCTAATTTGGGATAATGAGAACAGGGTGTTCCAAAGTTGTTGAAATTGCCATATGATTTGTATAAAATGACATTTCATGAAATAAAATTAGTTAGGATCAAACAGAAGCCCTCATGAAATATTTTATCTCCTCAAAGAAAAAGGTTGCAACATTTCACAGAAAATACAACCTTTTCTCATCCCTTTTAATTCGTAGGTTCATATGCATATAACAGGGTGGCACAAAACTGCAATTGTTCTTTGACTCAAAAGAAACAAGGAAAAGTCCGAATTTTCCTTAAAAGAGTGGCACTCATGGACAGGTCGTGTTAGATGTTGACGGATGCTATTTGTTTGTGACTACCGAGTTACGTATGAAGACATTTTCTTTGCAAGCAGTATACATTACATCATACAAACCATCAGTGAGATGAACACCGATACATACATTTATTATGATATTTTATTTAACTTCACTTGTTAGTAATTTAGTTAGTTATCGACTTCAAACTTTTCACATTTACGTATTTTGGATGACAATAAAATATTTTTTATATTTCGGGGTTGGTATTACGCCCGAGTTGTTAGTGTTGTGTTGCCATGCATTTAAAAAATAAATTTCTTTCAAAGTGCTTCCACAAACTGCTAACACCACTGCACGTCTGTTGGGCATGGAATTGATGAAGTTGTCGATCTGAGTTTGCGGTATGCTGGACCACTCATCCTAGTGGGCAAATTTTCTGCTGTTGGAAAGTTGTTGGACAACCAGATCTAGCTGCAAAGCGTCTCCTCACCATCCTAGATTTGTTCTTGAATTGAGATCCAGGGAGTACGTGGGCCACACCTACACTCGATAGCTGCCATCTGCATTCACCTGCTGAGTTCTACACAAATTTTAAACATGTACCAAAAACGAAATGACACTCTCAGTTTAATTCTAATATTCTACACATTTATTTAGTGTACTAAAGAATAGTGTAAATCAAATAGAATATCTAAACTTGTTCTCCTACATCAATATCTAATCAAACATCGAAAATGCAAATGTTTTCTTGCATGAAACATTGCTTATTCTTATAACTACTCTTAAGTTATCTCTTTTCTTTTTGTGATTTCCATGACAACTGCCATGATATAAAAACTAACATTAAGAATATGCTAAATCATTCTCTCACACAACATCCACTCTCCCTCCTGAACCATGCTTATTTTCTATCAATACTAATTCGTTCTCATACCCATTCATTCCATACACGGAAATACACAAGCATACGTGATTAGTGAAAATAACATGAAACATTGTACATTAGCCTCTCTACGCATGTACTCAAATTAATTAGTAGCCCAGCATACCTCTTGCTGCATCCTCTTCAATCTCAACAATACAGCCTTTAAGCATCCACCCTATTCATACAAGTTTAATCTTTGCAAACTGTGGTATGCTTGCCTATTGCGCGTAACCTAATTCCGCAAGTACTCACTCTAAAGATCGTTCATGAATTTGTTCAGTATTTAATGCATGCTGTACTAGTACTGTTTTTTTGTGTTAAATATTAGATTATCATTTAACCCTTGGGTGGATACCATAGGTCCAATGGATCCGGAGCAAAATGTAATTATCAGCTGCTCTGAAACACTACATTGTTGCCTATTGTTGCTTTCCACGAATAATAGTCATATTTTTTTCTGTATTTGTACAGGTGTATATTTCTTTATCTTGAATTGTGTAGTCCAAAATACTTACAGAGCTATAGAGCAGATTTATGACATCTGTTGTAATGTACATACAATTAATAATTGAAGTGAACGGTGGCGAATCGTGCATACGAGTTTTAATTCTCTTCTAATAATAGTGTATGCATTTCCTACTTTGCAGATAAAATGGAGTGAGTTAGTACAAGTAAACGTAAACGATCTAGATCAGAAGACAGAATTTGTGCTTCCAGTCCGAATTTTTCTTCTGTTATTTCTAAGTGGGTGTACGAAGATGAAGGCATGAGTTGAGATGAAAGTGAGGTATCAGATATAAATGAAGAATATATTCCTTCTACCGATCAAGATGAAGATGAAGACGAATCTTCTGACATTTTGTATCAAAGTGATGATGATAAAGACGACGGCATGCGTGGAAATATTCCATACACTTCAAAACAAGAGGGAAATCCCCTACCAAAGGATAATTACTATATTGTTCCCAGTGGTATGATATGGAATAACAAACCGCCTCCTCGAGTCAAAACTCCCGCTCACAACATTACAAGACTTCAGCCAGGACCTTCAAGAGGTGTAAGAACTGATACTCCCATCGATGCCTGGAATATATTCATTCCGCGCACCATTCTGGATTAAGTTGTTAGATGCACCAACTTAGAAGCAAAGAGAGTGTGTCAATTGAAAAAGAAACATTGAGATGATATAACATTTGAAGAACTTGTGGCTTCTTTCGGAATTTTGCTATATATGGGGGCAAATAAGGATGGGATGTTCCTGTAAGGGAACTCCTTCTTGACAAATGTTCCAATTTATTATATAGAGCTACAATGTCTGTGAAATGTTTTGAAGCCAAAAGAAGATTTCTAAGGTTCGACGATCAGAGAACATGACAGGCTAGGCTAGAAACAGACAAACTTGCGCCTATTTCTTAAGTCTGGCAATTATTTATTGAACAGTACAGGAAAGTAATGTTCCCGAAAGAAAATCTAACAATAGACGAACAGTTGGTTACGTTTAGAGGCCGTTGTAGTTTCGTTCAGTATATGCCAAAAAAAGCCGGGAAAATATGGCATCAAAACCTTTGGATGTGTGAAGCAGCAACAGGTTATGCCATTAACGGAATAATGTACACAGGAAAGAGACCCGGAGAACCACAACAGAGAAGGGGTTAGTACTAAATACAGTGAAATCTTTAGTTCATACTGTTGTTCATACAGCCCGGAATATCACAGGAGAATTATTTCATCAGTATACCTTTAGCTAAATATCTGCTCTAGAAAAATTTAACTGTGGTTGGGATATTAAGACATAATAAGAGAGAGATACCAAAGGAAATGAAACCTAGTGAACTCAAGCAGTGAATTTCAGTAAATTTGCGTTTGAGAAGGAAATGACAATGGTGAGTTACTCTCAGAAGAGAAACAAATGTATGATTCTTGTAAGCACAATGCATCATGAAGATGCAGTTGACACCGATCACCCTAAAAAGAAACCAGTTATTGTAAATTTTTACAATGAAACCAAGGGTGGCATTGACACCATGGACCAGAAAGTGCGTAATTACAAACACATGCAAGAGGCAAACCAAACGCTGGCCCGTGGTACTATGGTGTAAAATGATGGATGTTGCTACGCTGAATGTATTTATTCTTGACTGTGCCCAACATCCCGTGTATCACCAGTTCTAGACAAGGGAAGACTCTTCATCAAGGAGTTGTCAATGGAAATGATCCAACCACATATGCTCATAAGATCTGCCAATCCCCATCTGAGTAAGTTTATTTACATGGACATGAAAAAGGTCACAATTCCCGATACAAGTACTAAAGCTAATGAGCAAAGTTGCAGTGGTAGCGAACAATAGAAAAGAAGATGTGCATTGTGTCCTACATCAAGGGAAAGGAAGTCCAGAACAGTGTACTACAAGTGCTTGAAGAACGTAGGCCAGGATCACAGCAAAGTTCTATGTGTCCGTTGTGACAAGTAGCGTGTTACACTCTCAGCTCTGTTTCAGTATCGTTTCATCCTTTTTTGCAAATATTTACTTCTCGGGATTGGACCAGCATACCTACTTTTTTTAAATTTGTAATACACATTACATGGTGTATTTTAAAAGAAGATTGTTTGTGAAAGTGTGCAAACAAAAAAGTAAATAAGGTTGCTTTACTGGTCGCAGTTTTTATTAAAGTATTGTTAAAAGATTTATAATCTACATGCAAAAGTCTTAAAATAAATATTTAAATCTATGTACGTTTTCGGAATATCAACTTGATATAATATCCCATAAAAATATAATACGGGTCTTTTGGACCCATGCTATGTAAATGTATAGGTACAAAAAGGCATGCATACAAGGATTAACTGCAATTCTATCCACAGCTGAAACCGAACTAGTCCTCTTGGTTTCCTGCTTTATATTATTGAAATTCTCTTTCCTCAAATCCATCTTGCACTTACTCTTCACGTCTTGTTGTAACCTGGTTTGGCATTCCGTTAGTTGTTGTAACGATACCTGTAGTTGGTAAATCACTTGTTCCATTTTGCTAATCCTACATTTTTCAACGGGTTTATAACTTCCCTCCGTTACGTTATTTATCCTGCCTGTGATGATTTCTGAATATTACTGTCTCTGCGGTATTGCTCCACCTCCGATACTGATTCTTGCATGTATATCAATCCTTCCACAAAAGACGTTTTCTCCAATCGCCAAGTAGCTGTTCTATTCCTGGACGCCCGCTAATAGCGAATGGCAATAAATGCTCTGTTACTAACCAGGGTATGTAATAGTATTTTTTCATATACACAGGGAAGTGTAATAGATCCCAAGATATCAAATGAATGGTTAATCACATCTCTTTGATCATTATTGTCTTGATATGGTTCTGGTTCTAATCCGAATTGTTTTATGATAAAAATATTTTGGATATTTACACATGAACGAGAATCTACTAAACTATCTATTATGTGATTATGTATGCGTATTGCAGCGTGAGAGTGAAGAAAGGTAATCTACAGTGATGGGCTGAAGTAAGATGGGATATTTTCCGGACGTAAAGCTGACCGGGTAGCCGTGTGGTCTAAGACGTTGGGCCAAAGACTCGAAGGTGCGGGTTCGAGTCCTGGCAGGGGCATGGGTGTCTTAACTCAAACGTGACGGATAATCTTGAAGGGGCGAAGTCAACTGTTACTAGACTGGCCCATATAAAATAAAGTTCACCAAAGTTTTAGGGCGTGAAGTCATGATTTGGTGGTTGTTCAGTAACACGGAGCGGAACTACTAGGTCAGGTTTTTGTTGGTTCTGCTGGAGGTCGAGCTTTACATTCGTAACTGTAAGTTGACTGAGTTTGGTTACAGGTAGAACATTTTGGTAGAACTTGGATGTTGTTACACTGGCGGATTTCGTGTGGGTCTGTTCAAAATCCACATTTCCGTTCGTTAGGGCACTGTTCAGTGGAATTGGAATTGTAGGTTTGGCACTTTCCACATCTGATGGATATTGGTAGGTGTGTGCGAGATGGTTCAAAGCGGTGTCTTTTTCTGTAAATGTATGCTCCTAACGTAAGTAAATCATTGATGGTGTCTTGTGATGAGGTGTGTACACGAAAGAAGATATGTAGGGCGTGATTTGCATTTGATACGGATAATCTTGGTGAAATCATACTCCTCTCGTTGCAATTCATCAGCTTTTCTTCGTCCGTCCAAGTGCGATCTATTCCGCAGATTACAACTTAAAGTAAGTGTAATTTTCTTGGAGGTGGCTGTTGTTTTCTTTGCTGAAAGGTATGATTAGTCATGGCGGCAGATTGTTCAAAAATGGCAACACTATGTTTGCTACGTATGGTTGTCGCTAAATTTGCATCTGGAAACTTTGATAACAACACCGTTTCTGGTAGGAATAATCGAGGATGTAGACTCTCTTGGTATGTATTTGATGATTTGATGGAAAATTTGCTTTTCGTTCTGAAATTTAGGAACAAAATTGCTGAGAAGGATGAATGAACAGATAGAGAAACTGAAAGGCTGTTGTTACCAATATGCATATTATCAAAAGTTTCACTGCCACTGTCATTAGTCTGCTGCATATGTTACTTTTTGTTAGGAGGTGTATTGGGTTGTATGCTATCCTTGGAGCCTACTGGTGGCAAAAGTGAGTTATAGTTGAGTCCTTTTTACGGTAGTATGTCTGGATCTATGAAAGGTTTAGCCAGTCGCTAGTTAATGGAGTTTTTACTTGTGCAGGAAGTCCCTTGCGCACACTTTTGGAGTCCTGAGCTATGCCGGCTTAAGTTAGTGACCTTTAAATATCTCGGTTAAAAGAACTAGCGTCAAAATGAAATAGTTTATTTCATTAACGTTAATGTTAGACGAGTCGCTTTTCAAAATGTGAGTGTTTTTCTTGATTTGTTCAGTATTTCTAAAAATTAAAATTATTTTTAAAGGATGTGTATCTTTCGATTGGCTTACTCATGCTTTTTAAACTTTGTATATAAATGCGTGCGTGTGTGTGGGGGGGGGGGGTGCGTGAAAGCGAGAAAGAGAGAGAGAAGGAGATACAGGCTTCTTTCCATTGAATTTCTAGAGGACCTGTTTCAGCTCCATAAAATAGAGTACGTTCACAAGAAATAAAGTTAAAGGGTAGGTATAAATATGAGTATTTGTTATTATATACATTGAAATAATGATGATTGATGAAATGTAACGGGACAATCCCAAATAGCTTCCTATGGAATGCATGCAGTGAAAAGCATAAATAAATACATCAAATATATGAAAACCCGAATATACATACCAATAAAACCAGAAATCCAGGAAGGGGGGGACAAGTGCCCCCTTACCCCTCCCTGACTACGCCCTTGATCATGCTTAGATTGATTCTGGTGTTGTTGTTTTTTGCCAGGATTGCATTTGGAAGGGAAAATTATTTATTGGACATGTCAAGAAATATACAAAGAGGTTATGGAAGTAATGCCTTCTCCTTCATTCTGCGATTACAACCCATTTTAATAAAATTGTGATAGTATGTACTATGATATGGTACTAATACAGAAAATATTTTATTTTCAAATTCCTAAGTAAACAGCATGATTGAGACAGAAAAACAAAGAGCAGTGATTTAATTTCTGAAAAGGAAGTGGAGAGAACTACAGAGCTCCACAGAAGATTCCTGACAGTGTATGGAGATCCCACAATTGACACCAGGAGTGTCAGAAAGTGGATTAAGAGGATTTGAAAGGGGGAAAGTTCAGTGCCTGACTAGGAAGTGGGAGACCCATAAGTCCAGTGACAGATGTGAACAGACGAGTGAATGGTCTCATTAGAACGGATCGTCATGTGACTGTCTAGTAGCTGTGTGATGCAGTTCATTCTGGTCACAGTGCTATGAAAACATGAAAGAAGAAGCTAAAAGCAGAAATCAGAAAGAAGAAACCTAACATTCCACTTGATATTGTTGTGCACGACTCTACATATAAATTTCAGACTACACAGGTTATTGCTAAACTCACGTGGACTGTGATACCCGAGCTTCCCCTACAGTGCTGATTTTGATCCTTCCGACTTTTAGTTGATTGCCTCTTTGAAACATTTCGTGGAGAACATTTCGGTGACTTAGAAGACGTTAACTGGCTGTGAAGTTGTGGGTGAAACGACAGCCACAGTATTCTTTTTCCCAGAATGTATTTCAGCGGTGGGTTCAAAGATGGCTGAATGTATATAAAATAATCGACAATACTTTGAATATGTTTGGATTGTTTACAACACTTTGAAGGAAAGTTCAGTGGCTTTCAACTTTGTTGAAAGAACTAGCGTCAAAAACATGCTTTGACACAGAACTAGCGTCAAAAACTAGGGTTCTTTGCCACCAACTCTCATATTTTTATTGTTACAAAAATATGAATGAGAAGGCACTACTTTCAGGATGACCATAGTCTTTTAAGTTCCTTAACTAGCTTCAGTTAAAGCCTGAGGGGGTGGAACCCAGAAGGTAATCAAATCTCTTCTTCCAGAGAATAATTCTTCTTACTATGAACATTGATTTTATTGTATTTCAAGGACTTTTATTTTTTATGGTTAACTTATATTGCATTATTTGAAAACAAATATAATGTATTAAAACAAGCTCTTAGAACGGGAAAATTTTTTGGCCGACATTAGGACTCATTACCTAAGTACAGCCTACTATACTAAGCAATAATTCACAGATGGTTGTTGCTCATAATGATAAACAAGACAGTGTTCATTGCAAGTAATAAATAATGCTTTTGTTTCGTACCAAAACAAGAACTTTCTTGCTTCCAATCGTGATTTTTTTTGTATATATTACCAAAATAAATCACTAATATGTGTTTAATAATTTGATTACAGACAAGTGCTTAGAAACTGAAATTTGTTTTAACTAGAAAGCGAGGTGAATACATGTTAATGTGTATGAACGTTTTTCGTAGCAACAAGGTGGAGGATGCAAACCCTCAGAAAACATGTACAAATATTTTTGAATGTGTATTTAGAATATAAAAGGTATTGATAATTGATAAATTGTTTACCTTCTTAATGGCTTGTAATGAAAAAGATGCTTCTGTCAAAATTATTTTAGCTTCACAGCATCTTCGAAAGTATTAAAGTTCTAGTATAATGAGGTCAATCGTAATATAAACAATCTAACTGCAAGATTACTGATATAATGTTAGTTACTACGGTTGAAGCAACATTTTAAAGTTTCTTTAACATTTGTTGATGTGGGGTTTCATTTAAAAGCAGAAAAATTAATTTATATAAATAAACAACCACAAAGGAAATAAACATTGCAAAGAGACGTATATTGAAAAAACAGAATTTGAGCTAAAATAAAGAAAAAGTATCCATGGAAAACACTCGTTAATTCTTTGATGTTTCCTATAGCTCTTCGGTGTTACTACTGGACAAGAATGGCAAGAAAAGTATGTTGATACAGCAAGCTTCCATATTAATAAAGATATTAGCCGTTACATATCTGAAACTGAGGATATATGTACAGAACACTTCGCAGGTGGTAATCGAGGAAAAGCTTTACTGAGCTTGCGGCTGCCACCTATAAGTGAGAGGATCACTCCGTGGATGACATTCAGAGTGGGACTTTTCTCTGGTATTTTTATAATGCTGGTCATATTAACAGTACTGTCAGGTAAAGTGTAATGTTTGTGTTTTAGATAATGCTAGGATATATATGGTAGATAAATTTGGTAGAGTGAAGGTTAAGTAAATATCAGAGTAGAATATTTCAGCGTAGAGATAATGACAGAAGTTTATTCTTATCGTTTAGTGCAAACTGACATTTCCGCTGATATATTCTATACCAACGTTTCTCAATCTTTTCATCCTGTGACCCCCTTATACCATGTCTTCTAGCCGGCGACCCAGAAAATACATTTTCTTGTTTATAATAAGAAACTTCGTTTCTCTTTGTATTAAATAGCTTCCTGGTTAAATAAAAAAAGGCTCCAGTTTCGCACTAGCCTTAAACATGTGCAATATTTCGGAACGTTTTAAGTCATATTGTCTTTCTTATTTTGCGTAATATTTGCTTCTCATTTCTAAACATTGATTTTCTGTAGTTGATAATAAATACCTTAAATATAATATCCAAAAACAATTTAATAAATTACATTATCTTCACTAGGCCTAATTATAAAAACAGTAAGCAAAATAAACTACATCCTTTGAAATATATTAGCTTTAACATACTATGTAATTTTTTATCTCCCTTCGCGAAACCTTGTACATAACCCGCGACCCCCACGTTGAATAATCTTGTTCTATATGATATCATCTTAAATTCGCTTTATTCTATTGGGTTGGTGCGATTGAAATTTCCGCCCCAGGTGCGTCATGTTCAAAGGACAAAAAATTAAAACTACATTACCTGGTAAATCTAAGCAATAGCCATGTGCAGCCACATACTCTTGCCCATCGCTCAGTCATCGATTGGATTCCGTGACGAAAGAATTCAGGAGTTTGCGATGCCAAAAACTCATCAACTGCATATTGCACCGCCCAATCATCAGGGAAGGTATTCCTTGCCCAGAGGTGATCGAGACACCGGAAGAGCTGGTAGTCAATGGGAGAGAGATGTCAGGAATACGGCGGGGGACGAAGGGTTTCGTACTGAAACTCATGAAGAGGTGAAGCGCTTTTCGCGTGACTCCTGGCCTGCATTGTGATGCATAATGAGGACGCCATGTCTGTTGACCTGCGGCTTCCGACTTTTTTGAAGTACATTTTATGGAGTGCAGCATTGCAATGATCTACAGTGATGGTTTCACCTCGTCTGGGAAAGACGTGATGGATCACCCCATCATAGACCACAATACCTGCAATAACACCTTCCGTGAGGGAAAAGGTGTTTTAGGACACCATCCTGGACATTGATCACCATCCACTTATTGTACTGACCGTTTACGACTGATGTGGTGATCCGATGCAGGAAACCTCCCTGCTTATTTCTTACACGCAGCGAGCTGCGCACCTTCAGACAGCGATTCTTGTTGGCGGAATTCAAGTCATGTGCCAACCATGAATCCAACTTTTTCTCGTTAGCAATCACACGGTGCCGCCAGCTGACAATGGTATGATGTTTGTCTAACTCGTCTGCAATGTTACGAACGCTTTGCCGAGGGCCCGGTTCCACAGTGTTCTTGAGCAGCTCATTCAAACATGATATTTGTCGGTGCCCGCAAGGACATTTTGCACTGTGGAGTCACCGGAATGAAATTTGACAAACCAACCGCGAATGGTGCTTTCGTTCGTCATTGCTGTCCCAAATGTACTGTTAATGTCGTTGCGGTTTACTGTGCAGGGTGCCATAGTTTGAATTAATAAAGAAACATCGCTCGTAATTGTGCGTTCTCCACGAAGCACTTCCATACGATTCTGTTCAAGAACACTCTGCCTCCTGACTGTCTGGTTGCCTCAACCAGTTTGCTGGACATATACAGAGTTTGTGATGTTATCCGCGTGACCTCAGTCGATTCCAGTGTCGTATTGCTGAGGTACGTTTCGCATTAGGTGTCAAAGCGCTCATTTCATTCGCACCATTCGTGGAAAAAGTTCCAACTCGTCCCGGAAGCAAATGATAAATCTTATCCATTTATCCGGCTGTATTTGAGACAATTTTATGGCCTCCCTGAAAGGTATGCTTATTGTTGCTGTTCTACTTTGATGAGAATGATGGCGTTATCTGTAAACTAACCGCCACACAGTTAAGCCGTATACGTATACGGAATACAGACAGTGGAGGCTGATGCCGGCCAGGTGGCCGAGCGGTCTGTGGCCATCGGCTCGAAGGTCCCGGGTTCGAGTCCCGGCAGGGGCATGGGTGTGGATTTTAACACTTAACAGCTAAAGGCGAATCGTGACGGGCCGGTCCAAAGTTTCTAGACTGGCCCATATAAAAATAAAGTTTACCAAAGTGGAGGCTGATACACTACAGAAATCGTCAATAAGAAAACATATGTAGTGAAGACGTCTTCAAATTATAGAATCTATAGCTGCTGTGATTGGAAGGCTTGGTTCCAAGCCTCACTCAAACACTGTGAGTATAGAAGGAATATAAATTGGAACAGAAGAATGGCTACAAGGTGGTAGTGGTAGTAATGATAAAGATGACGTCTCACAGTCTCAACGCCACCAAATTGAATTAATCTTTCTTGTAACAATAATTTTTGCTATAGAGATAGCACACAAACACACTAAGATTACATGTAAACATAATTAACTAGCTTAGATTTAAAGATGGATACACGATACTGGCACTATTTTGAAGCTCTTAAATGCTCTATAAATTTTATGTTATGTATACTGATAAAGATAATACATTATAATTACCGAGGTTATTTTACAGAAATTTTAAAACTTAAATCAAGAAACTATTTTTTGTCAGCTTTCCTTAATATAACTCAAATAAAGTGTCAGCAATGAAATAACATTCTTCATTGTAGTCATTTTCGAAGTTATTTCCTTGAATTTTGTACAAAAGTGACGCTTCTATCTCTATTCTGTGAAATGCTATACGCGTTTAAAGATTTCATTTCCAATTCTGACGGTTACCATATTAATGGCGCCATAACATTCTAAACTCAGCCGGGGATTCTCTGGTATCATTTTACAATTCATTTCCTTCAATTTAATGCAAGAGTGAATTTTTACTCTGGTCAACTGAGGAGTTATGTTTATCGAAAATATTCAGCGTGGTGCTTAGTTTTGAGTACTTAAATGTGCTAAGGTATCACAGAAAACTATCTAGCTCGCTCAATATTTTAGATATAATAATGATCTTGATCTCGTTTGAATCTGTTGCTGAAAGATTTGATAACGCATTTTGAAGTTTATTTCAGGGTGATTTTCGGTATCTGTGAGAGTTTCATAATTATTTGGTATTAAAATCATACAGTGAAAGGAGTAAACCTACGTGTTTTTTTTTTAATAACAGTAACCATATTTTACTATCAATTTCAACTTAAATTACTGATGCCAATCATTATCTTCAATTTGACGCAAGAACGAAATTTTATCTTAATTCTGAGAGAAGATATTATCGTTTAATTAAAAGTCGGTTTTGCGCATGAACTCGATATTTATGGCCTCTAAATCAGACTCGAAATTCTTGGAGACTTTTTGTGAGCAATGCAGAACTTTACTACACATAGCAAAAGGTTTCGTTTTGTTCTTTTGAATGTGTAGGTTTATGTCTAATTCCACTGGACTATGTGCACTACCTATTTCATTTTAGGAATTATAGTTTGCGTTAGAAATAGTAAAAGAAATTTATTGCTTATATAAGCAATGTTCTTTATTAAAATCTGCGTTATTGTTCACAACAAAAATATCTTGATTTTATGTATAATGGGGCCAGTTATACTCCTGCCAAAGAATACATACTAGAAACATCAATTCCATACTACAGTTCGTGAAGGCAGTTCATACAATTCATGCACTGAAGCAACTTCTCGTTGCTTAAAGATTTGAAAGTAAAACAATTATAATAGATACAGAGGAGGCTTTCATCTTTGCCATCTGTGGAAAAGCCTTCAAGAGGTTTGTATGTATTATCCAACAAAAACTGCTCTTAATATTTTCTATCTGAGAATGACGAATGGCGGCAGCTGCAGTATTAATCTTGTGTGTGGCTCACTCTCGCGCAAACGCAGTTCCGCTTGAACTATAATGATCACTGACAAACCTTAGAAACTACTAGCGTAGCCTAATTATTACAGAGCTTTATATTATCTATCATAAAATAATAAGCTATATAATATAAGCGTTCTATCCAAATTTCGCACCCTTAACGTATAATTATTTTGTTTGTGTTGATTCGATATGTTGGCTTACGATAAGATTTGTTATTAGTATACATCTTGTGTTTGCATAAAATAAAGAAAATTAAATGTTAATGTATGGATAACGTTTCGGAAACCTGATGCGGAGACCCGGGTTCAAATCCTGGCGTGATTATGTTTATATATTTTTTTTAAAAAAGATAATAACTTTGTTTTTTAGGTATTATACGCATTTGGAAATTTAATAAAATATGTGATCATTGGTTAGGTTAGGTTAGAAAAGTCAGGTTAGATTTTTTACGCATGCATGTATATTAAAACCTGAGTTAACGGGATTAATATTGCAGCTACCGCATAGTAGAATGACGATCAGATTACACTATTTTATTTTTCTTCTCTTATTTAACCATCCTTTCTTTTCTCTTGCTGGCGTCCGACTATTTCTCCATTCAACTTTTCAGACTGCGCTGTGTGCAAATCTAATATAATGCTTGGTAACTAGGTGTAGAATGTGAAGTAAAATAACATAAGATTAAGTATAAAATTAAAATCACAAGTGGGAACACGCGATTTTGATTACGATCGTGAAACTTGAATGAAAGCTGATCCGTTAAAATGGAATCACCGCGCCGCTGTAGCTCAGTGGTAGAGAGTTGGCGTAACATTCAGTAGGTGGTGGGTTCAAACTCAGCGGTAGACCATTGTGACTAAGAGTTTTCCAGGATTTTACCTCAGTCAAACTCGATGGTACCATCGAGTTAGGCTCTAGCAGACTCCTTACCGCATCCTTTCCTCTCTCCTATCCCGATCTGAGCCTTAGGTGTCTAAACGACATAAATTGAAATTCACTTATTAAAATGCAAATTAGACTTTGTTAAGAATTCCAATTAGTACAAAATGACTTGTATACTTTTATACGGCAATATTTTGCAACAAACATATGTGTGGTAATAGGTTTTCAAATTCATCAGGAAGAAAAGTGCTAATCCTCTTCATCTCTGGATGCTACATGGTCGTTTACTCGAAGTCGGCTTATCTTGTGGCTAAACAAAGTAGAACTTAATATAAGCATAACCTCAAAGCTCAACTTAGGACTGTACGGGTTGCAGCATGTTCTCTACTTAATGAAACTACAGTTAGCAAATCGACCCCTCAGTCACAATTATTTTAGACCTGACTACAACTAAAGGCGAACTTATGATTTCGCGTTTCCTTTGACAACAACTTTTAATGTGTATACAAGGGGAATATGTATAGTATAACGAATTGTTTTTGCTTCAATGTCACAAAAAAGGATGAAATTGAGTCCTTGTGAACATTTTGAGTGGACTATTTTTTTTCCTGGACGGAGCGGAAGTCAGTTTCATTTCTTAGGTTGTTGATATTTTGAGACCTTGTTTGAATTTCGATGGTGACCCGCGTGTGACTTTATTTTGGACCCGCCCGAAATGTAAAACTTACAAGAGAAAAGTAATATTTCCAACGTGTGTGGAAATGTTCAAACTCAATGGATTTACTTTTAGTGCTCAAAAACGGTAAAATGTCCAGGAGAAATGTAATATTTTCAACGTTTTAGGAAGTTTTGAAGCCCTAAATATAACAATGTTTCGAGTTATGGAAATATGAAATTATAGTGAAAGAACAAGAAGTATATGGGACCATTTAAATTCTCCCGTGTTGTGGGCGAGCATATTGACTGTAGCAAAGCGTAAAAGTATCGCGTATAATTTAAAAATGTAACCTAACTAACCTGCGTTCCCTGGCACGACATTTTATCTGGGACTTTAAAGCAAAATACAGGCCATTTATAACACAGAGTGTAGTTATTCCACGTCATGCCGCCATATTTGTAAGCGTTAATCAACTTGAATGAGTACTTAACGAAATAATATTGACAAATGGCATTTCGTAACACTTTTTGTATTGACCGTTGTCACTAGGTGCTGTGTGTGAATTTTTTACATGGAAATGAGTGGTACAGAAAACACACAAGGATCCCGCAAATGAAGTTAATCTGTATAATTATTAGGTAAATTCACATTTTCAAAATAATAATAAAAACAGATGTTAAAAACAAGCGGTCATCTTTACTTTATGGCCCGCAGTTTCCGCAAGTTATTGACCCGTTTCAACGTTCTATATAATTCATTCCTTTGCAAACAATTATCGCAAACACTTTCATAAACATCTTCTAACATCAAACAACCCGAAAATGTGCCATTATTATTTCGTTAACTAGAGTTGGTCAACACAAACATGGCACGGCATGCAGAATACTAATGGCGACACTTCAAGTTATTATGTTAGAACGGGCAACATGTCGAGAGAGCGAAGACGATTTAATTAAAAGCAAGTTAGATTTTATTTCATTATACGCGATGTAGGTCACGTTTAACACAAACTCCATGTTCTCTTTCCCATCATGCAAGCAGCTAAATAATCATAATAAATGTTTGTTTTTCACTCATGCTTCAATAACTCGAGCCTGCGTTTCAACGTTTCCAAATACTTTGGAATTGATAGGGGGTCTACATTTCTCCTGTGAATTTTACATTTTGTTGCAGGTCAATAAATGAAGTGTATAAAACAAATATTTAAGACAATTATACATTCCTTTACCCCATTTTGTGACCTACTTACAAGAAAACTAGTGGTAGAGAGAGTACACATGTAATAACAGCTGGCGGAAGATGGACTCAGGAAAGTAATATTTATCCGTATCATTATCAGGAAAACTCATAATACCCCGAAAATTATATTGAAATAGATAATAAAAACAAATAATAATGTTAATATAATAAAGCTAATTAAACATTCCTTTACTGCTTTCCAACCTACAAATCCCATAGCCCATATACGAGAGTTAAGCCATAAGTCACGGCAACTATTTTTTTCTTTCGAATGGGGGATAACAGGACAGATTGACGATACACATTGGAAAGTTTATGGCATGGGCTGTCGAATGGCCTTATCAGAGGGAAGCTGGATGAAGCAAGCCCTCTTGAGGAACAATCAAAACACAGGCAATCGGACACAGGACGCCCACTGCGCGGCAAATCGGCAGTATACACTGTGCCCCGTTGTAAAGCCGCTATCCACCTCGCCACTGTTCGTTAGGTTAGGGCACGCGCAGTTAATGCTTCTCGTAACTCTGTGTGGCATTCCCATGCATTCCTACCGCGGAGAAGTGCTACTTTCGGGTACGCACATTCTTCACTCTTCGTGACCTCCATTCCGAACCACTGTTGCTCGCCTACTAAACTTCGGGGCGTGCTCAGGTATGCAGCTCTACTCACATACACCATTTGGTGGGACCACTCGACAGCACATACTATAAACTTTCCAACGTTTATCTCGATCTGTCCTGCTATTCGCCATTCGAAAGAGAAAAAAGTAGTTGCCGACTTATGACTTAACCCTTGTATATTTCTAATAATAATAATAGTTGTATTAGTCGTTAGACAACTATTTACAGTAGTGATAGACTTCGTCATAAAAAGAGTGCAATACTGTATAAAATTATATAATAAGAGTTAAAATTATACAATACGTATGTAGTTTAATAATGGTCAATTATATACGTTTCAAATTCACCTACGCTATATAGGTAACTAAGCATATTTTTAATGTATCTGTCAACCTTTTCTGATTCATATCTCAAATAAATAATGGTAACAAGTTAAAAATATTCATTCCAGAGTATTTATAACTTTATTGTGTCGTACGTACAAGGCAGTATCACGGAAGGTCATACCAAAATATACCCCCATTTTTTTGCGTGAAGTTGATGCCAAATTAACATTCCACACAAAATATTAGCTGCAGACACAGTACAAATATGGCAGAAAAGTTTACAAACATTATCTCATTCTTGGTGCCTCATAAACGAAGTTGGCTACACTGACGGAAATACGCTAGTTACGATGCCGTGTATATTCGGATCAGTGTTGAAATGCAAAGCGCCAGCCATGAAGCTTTGTAGCATTTTGTGTATGGAAAGGTAGAGATTACGTAAGTATCGTGTATACAGTAGTCGTTTTCAACCAGAAAAAGGAATGTAGATAAATCAGCTTCTTGAAAATAGTGAAAAGAAATAATTTTTTTTTGTTTTTTTGCAAGAGATGTTTGTTCCTTGCCCATAGTTATCTCTACTGCATGTCAGCTCATGGTCACATAAATTGCATACAAAATGCAAAGAGGAATATACAACCAGTAACGAAAGTAACCAATAACTAATGGACATGGAATCAAATACTGCAGCAGCACTCCAACGAATTTATCCCATGCACATGAATTCTTGCGACGCTATAAAGTTGTTTTGTGCGCTTATTATCCCAGAAAAATGTAACCACAGTCTCACAATAAGGTCTGTCAGTTATGTTGATAATGATGCTTGTTGTTCTGCCTGGAGGCAGATTTGGGGCAAAAGGCGCAAATTCGGAAAATGTTTCCTTACTTCAAAGCAAGAAAAAAGGCTCTCAGAAGGCTACGAAATAATGCGTAGTTTCGGTGCAATTGGCGTCCAAAGTTCGGGCGGCATCGTCAAAATGACGTCATATATCCAGAAGTAATGGCGCAGGTCGAGTTGCTTTAGCAACTGCTAATCGAAATTGTACCCAATACACATATAGCAGCAAATTGTATGATTGGAGAATGCTGCCTGTCAGAGGGAATTACTATACTTGCCCTATTAAACCAAATGAATTCCTTAACAATGAAAAATCTATGTAGGGAAATCTCTGAAACATAAATTCCGCTAAAATAAATGCATTGGAGCAACGTCACCATTTGTGGAGACGATGTCCTTAATGACGATGCCTCGCGAAATTGCAAGTCCCTAACGTCGAAATGATAGATGTTTAGAGATGTTGGCAATGGAACGTTTGCTAGTTTCAAGATTCTCGATGCTTTACTTTTGCTTTGTGCATAGCAATCAATATATCTATCTATCTAAATAGATAGGGGTGCGAATGCAAGATTCAGAAGAGACATGAAGTAGTGTTACTTACAAACCAAATATCATTGCGTGGCCCTCCTTGCATAAAGGTTGGTAAAGGGTTTGCGCTGAACAATGTACCGTCGTAAGTAAGTAGTAGAACATAAGCATACGACGAGATTATGCTATGAACGTATGACAGAATTGATTGCACTCGATGGAGTGATGAACGCACAAATGAGTCTTGCACCATGCACAACGAAGCAGTACACTTAAAGTACAGTCCACACGTTCACATGTTGTGGTTTTGTTCGTCAATTAGAACTGTTGAGGTGTGGCAAAATCTGGAGGTCACTGCGATGTATAGCCTGTAGCAAACCACAAATATTTGATCATGACGTAGAATCGTGTTGAACTAAACTGATAATGAATGAAAGATTGTAATTTTAAAAGATTGTTCTTCTGAAAAAGTACAAAGTGTAAATCTGCAAGACCTGCTAATAATTCCGATAGTCGCCGATAAAGTGATTTCCATTGCCGGAAGAAAAAAATTGTCGAGAGACTGAATTTTCAGTGTAGTTCCAAAAGGAATTTGAAAAAGTTCAATTGTCTTTCCGGGAGGCACACCTTCTAAACAGGAACTATCATTGTATGCTGTCCACGAATAGAAAAGTAGAGCGCACTTATCTTCGGTAGAAGGGAAGAAAACTTCCTGATACCATTCTGTTAATTCTCGCCTACCCATTTTACCGGATTTTGAAGCTTTCACAATAATGTTTTCTGCTTTGAACATTTGATTAGTAACTATAGGGCCAAAGCTTCCCGCCAGTTCTTGTAACACTATGAATAGTTTCGGGAGCAGCATACCATCCTAGCTTATTGTAGGCATGATTGTGTGAGTGAAAGCATTGATTGACTAGGCCATGGTTTCCCTATGCTTTTCTCCAAACGATTATGTGCGTCTAGTTCTCATCTCCTTTTCAAACCACTGCGTGATCTGTATTAAAAAATTGCAGTGGTACATAGTTAGCAAGCTTTTTCGGTGTTGATTCGACAAAATCAGTTGCACATTTTTGGAGTTCCAGCTCGTCTTTCGTGTATGATCGGGAGACGAATTTGGTTATTTTTCAACTTTTAATTCTATAATGCCTCTTGAAATTATAGATCCAGGCTTCCGATGCTGCAAAATTAGATACTGCTTCTTTGTGTGCAAATTCCATCGTCCATATTTTTAAATCTTCATCATATACGCTTTCTCGTCTTCACAAACCGCGCAAACAAATTTTCATATATTTTCTTTTTGCAGTTTCCTATTTTGTAACTGTGCTCTTCATTTATACAATTGCCGTTCGTACGTAACTAACTGAAGCTTTGAACAGACTGTGAATAACGATAATCTCTTCCGACCACCTTCGTAGAGCCACCAGTATTTTACTGCTTTTCTTTAAAATCTGTACCGATATATTCTTTCGATTTTTCTCCGGACTTGGTGCATAAGTAGAAACCGACAACGTAAGTGGTGAATAACTTTCAGCATTGGTTCCGATTTCTTGAACGAAATAATGTCATAAGCGGATTAACTAATTCTGATGAAATTGAGTATCGATGTTACGTTCGTCATCCATTGAATCTGCATCTTGTTCGATATCAAAAGAAACTTCAACAGAAAGGTCTGCTCCTAGCGGATGTTATTCTAGAAGCTTTATTATACTATCTCCCATTTCCTTTTCTTTTTCACCCATTTGACTTCCCGGAGTGATGTTCTTATCACGGAAATAGCTCATCACGAAGGTTTGCGACGGTATCGCGAAAATATTGATAGGATTCAATGGTTGATTCAAACAACACATTGTAACGTCTTCCACACAGTTCACTGCACTTATCTTTCTTAATATGTGCTGTTTGTTGCACATTACGTACTTGCAAACAAAATATCAACACTATAATGTCCCCGTTTGACGGTAACTTTTCTGATATTCACTCGTGCAGCACACTCACAATAGAGAACGCTATAATGACAAACTGACAAGTGAGAGTTGTTTATATGAGCGCCCAGTACATGTTACTCGCTACAAGATTAGGGCTGCTTAACGTTTCTATACTCCTCAGTCCAGGCTGGAGGGTGAGAAAGAATAAAACATTGCAGACTGTAATTGAAATGTGCTTGCATTGGTTCGGTGTGTGTGGTGCAGGAATAATTTATGCTTTAATCACTAAATCGGGTAAGTACGTCTGTCATATATTCATTGAATTGAAAACTAGTCCCCATGGTTAAATGGCCCCAGGATGCCGGATTTTGGATCGGCACTGGGGAGGCCCGTGAGTTCAAAGACCACGCCCGAACATCCTGACTGCGGTTCTACAGGGTTTCCTTGTCAGTTTCACCAGGCGAATACCGGGATTCTACCTTCACAAACGCCCTGGCCAACTTCTTCCCATATCCCGACTATTCCCTATCACAGCCTACGCCATAGATGTCTACAAGCGATTAAATAAATCCACAATTCATTCACTTTTATTTTAAAGCCTCTCGGCATCTTTGGCTCAAACCGGGAAAGGATAAGGCATTAATGAGGGAGTTAGCAATCAGCATTTCCTCGAAGTACTATCCCGGGATTCGGCTGATGAAACTGGGAAATCCTGAAACATCTCAAACATCATAGCCAACTGAATCACGGGGGCTGGGATTTTTCCCACCTGGACCATGTGACCTGGGTCTCATATTATTCATAAAGTATGATCGAATAGGTGAGTGTATTTTGATATTACGTGCTTAAGACTGTGAACAGCTAAAAAAATGTTGGTCTCATTTATAAATTTTCTTTTATATACATTAAACTCTAATTTACAAATATAGATTTTAGGGTCATTATTTTATGTTCACTATATAACTGGCTACACGATTTCTATCAGACGCACCCTTTATACATCTAATCGCTTTCTATTGCCATTTAATTTAATTTAAAGCACAAGTAGAATTTCCACAAAATAAGTTACCATATATCAGATGGGGATGAAAAGAAGCATAATACGCAGAAAGGAACAGGTCTTCTTCTACAGATGTCTTTAACTTACGGAGCACAAATAAAAGTCTAGCGTAGTTTTACATATTTCGTCAGTACGTCTATTTCAATTTAGTTTGACATCCTTATGTGTGTCCACAAGTTAGACAGATTCAATATTATTATCATTAACATTTTCATGATTTAAATTAGAGTGTAACATTTTTTGCAGCACTCAAGGTTAATTCATTAAGCAAAAATAACTTCAGGTTATCATTTCTTCATTTTTCTTGTAGTGACTTTATGTTTCTGGAATTAAAATAAAAGTTGTGTTATCAGTATATAAAACAAATTTATGTGGTAAATAACTAGGTAAATCATTCATATGTACCGTAAAGAGAAAAGGACCAAGAAGCAAGCTCTGCAGTACTCCAGTTCGTATGAGTAGTTCTTCTGGCTTTACATTCTGAATTGTAACAATTTGAGGTCTCTTAGTGAGGTACTCCCTGATTAAATTAAGTTCATTACTCTGGATACAATAAAACGATAATTTTGAAACTAAGTTATGTGAGACGGTATCAAATGATTTACTTAACTCGAGTGACACAGGTATAAGAGCGAGACTCATACCCTCTCATTATTTCTGTAACAACGGATTCAACTGCTTTTATAGTAAAAAAAAAGTTCTAAATCCATATTGTGATATATTTAAAACAGTATTTCGTTCAAAGTACTTTGACAATTGCATTTTAATACACTGTACTATAATTTTATAAAAGGTTGGTAAGAGAAATCGAACGATAATTATTCAGATCGGTTCTCTCTTCCTCATTATGGATAGGTATAGATATGGTAATATTAAGACAATCATGAAAAGTACTTTCAAAGAGTGTCCAATTACCAATATATGCAACATGGTATAGAATTATATGTATTATTTACCTCAGTATAAAATTTGATAATCCATAGTCATTTTCACTATGAGAGTTTCGCATATTAAAATTTAAATTCAGTATTTTTTCAAGTGTAATGTTAATCCATCTAAAAACTATATCGATCTGTGGTATACTGTGTCTAAGTAAATCATTTTTATACTCGTTACTATTTTTTTCTGTTGGCAGCAGGGTTGCCACCCGTCCCGAAGTTTTCGGGACCGTCCCTATTTTCGGTCCGTTGTCCCGCGTCACGATTCAATGTTCGTCGGGACGCAGATTGTCCCGATTTTCACCGTTCAGTGTTGAAACATAAAAAATATTTTATTATTTTGTACTTTTAATTGTATAGGCATCAAACTACATTTATTATTTTTCTGACACATATAAAAACAAGGCTCGTGTGAACTAATTTCTTCTATTTCTTTACTTCTTAAGTCTTAACACATGATGGTAAAGCAATTCTTTGCAAACCAGTTTCTTTTCCGACGCATTTTCTTCGTAGTTCGCAATTCACAGACGCATGCTCACAGAGGGTTCAGAACAAGTTAGTGCCCATTTATAGAGATGTCGAAAAAGATTTCATTTTTGAGCATTACTTTTCTCTGCATGTTTGTCGCTTGTTTGTTACTTTGAAAAGACATCATTATTTTTCTACGTTAATGATGTCCATATTTATGAGAAAACTCTTTCGGGTTACTTTCTAAAATATTGCAGGCTGAATTGAAATCTAATTAAATATATTCTCAAGAAGCTTAGGTACAACGCAGAGCTCTGTGGTGTAAATTATAAAATTTTCCTAAGATTATACTCCCGAAACCACCACCTTTATTGGCGGGGCGGAGAAGGATTTTTAAAATGTGACTAAAAAGGTTTATGCTAAATAAAATTTATTGAGGAAGTACAATTTAGCTAAATCCCTAGTAGGGTAGCCAACTGGGTGGAATTTCACCGGTAGAACTGGAAATTTCACCACCTTTGTTATTGAAGCCAGTGGGTGCCTCGCTGGCCTCTTCCTAGCTCTATCCATGATACGGATTTTATTTCTGATAATCTTTATAGCAAAGCGGATATTTAGACCTGGAATGGACATTCCGGTAGTATTTTTTATTGCAATAAAAACTTCTTCTATTAAAGCAGACTACGGAAAACATTTTCTTTTCTTTCTGTGATGAATCTATCAAGAGTTATAAAGACTTGCTTCAAAAGCGTCTCAGCCTTGCGCTTAATCGGGCGCCGCCATGTTATGACGTAATCAGTCTTCCGACTGCTTGTCATTGACATACACATGGTATTTGATTTGTTAGTATTGTTAAAAAGAGATCGCAAAAATGGATCGAAAGAAATAGTATAACTGGTGAATAACGTTTCTGTATGCCTTAACACGTCATTTAGTTCGTTTTATTCATTTAAAATTGATTTTTACTTTTAATACTTTTTAAGATATTGATATAGTTTGGTAGCTTCAACACTAATTTATATCAGCTCTTTTTTTTATTTTCATGATTAAATTATAAGATTTCTTCTAATAATGCTCTTTAGAACTCTTATATTTAAAAAGAATTACCTTTTTTTCCTGAAAAAAAAATGTGGGTTTTTACATCCGACAATCGTATACTTTTTTAATGAATACTAGTGAAGTATTTTTCAAGAACTTAAAAGCACATGAATTAATAGTGCTCGTTACTGCCATCTGTTAACAATTTAACGTACTTGTAGGCCGTGAATATATTGAATAGTTTTAATATGTCATTGTATAAAATAATAATAAAAGCATATAAGAAACAAAAACGTAAATTGAAACTTTCACATTGAAGTTACTCTTGCATTTCGTGATGTAAAATAAAATACGGCCATTGATAGGATTCGAACAGCCTTAGGTGAAAGTATAAAAAATTAAAAGTTGCATGCGCTAACCAACTGAGCTAAATTTGCAAGATATAAACAGTTGCACGAACGAGCGATAAGAAGAACATTGCAAGTTAAGACTACCCCCTGTCTATGTTTCGAGTAATTTCTGTTATTAAAAACATGTTTTGGTGTTTAAACTTATTGAAGTGTGTTCTGCAGATTTGTACATTAATTATTTCGTTAAGTGATGAAGTAAATGGTTTTCTCTTTTTTGTTTTTTGTCTTGAAACTTCTGAATAAGGAACGTAACATAGGGAGAAGCATATAGCTACGGAAATACGACGGACTGATTACGTCAAACCAATCAGAGGATGATTTTCGTTGTATGACGTAGGAGATTGAATTCTCAGTATTTCATGCTATATTTCTACGAAACGGAAAACCGTAGCGCTGAAATTTAAAAAACATTATGTGTTATTTAATCCGATGTACACAAACAAACTGTAAAATATATAAGGACGGGGAAAACGGAAATGTCCATTCGGGTTTGCGGACCAGACTGCCCTGTCGCTAGTTTTGGGTCTAGTTTTGTTCTAGTTTTCACTTTTTATTTTTGGAGGCGTTGAAACGATCTTTCTAGGTATTGTTCATCAGTGTTGGTTTTCGATTAGGTCTTTCCTTGCACATGCAACCACTTCACGTCATAGATAGTTGCCGGTAATTTTATTTCCCGTAGTTGGCAATCCTAATCGCTAGTAAATTTTTAACTCCAGAAAAAAAGTCATAATGACCTTAGAAACCAATTTTAAAGCTTAAGTGGTAATTGTTTCCTGGAATTGCTCACGGACCTCCTATGTACTAATATCCTTAGACTCCGGTAGAGAGCCTGTCCCGATTTTCTTGAGCAGAAAGGTGACAACCCTGGTTGACAGTGTTATTACAATAGGCAGGGTGTTTGTGCACGCTGCTATCCAGCACGCTGTGTACTATTTATAAAATATTTGTTAAATTCGTCGGAATTATAGCTGTAGATTCATTACAAAGCGTATTCCCTATTTCATTTTTAATCATAGACAAACAGCTTTGCACTTATTCTGAGAATTGGACATTAATCCTTCATTAGCTTCCACTAATGATTTCCTCCCTCAGTTCGGCCAGTTTTGTTATATACCAATTTAAATACAGCGTATTCTGCTTTGGCATGCCCTCATTAATAGTTTTCTTGGAGAACACTTCTTCAACATATTAGATATATCACACACAAATAACTTCCACGTTTCAGATATATTATTGCAACTTAAAACTTCATGTACATTAAGTTCATTTAGCTCGAATCTTGTTAGTAACATATTCATTTCATGTAACAGTCGTAATTTTATCTTTTCGTAAATAGTAATAGTAAACCAGAGACCTCTGTGATCTGATAAGTACAGTTCTATACTACCACAAGCTAACCCAGGTTTCTGTATATTTGTAATAGCATTATCTAGGCACGATTTCTTCTTTTGTGATTAATCATTCATATAATAATAGTCAATAGATCTGAGCGTGTCACATAATACATTTTAGTGGAAGTATAATTTAGTACATTAATGTTTAAAATCCCCATATATACAACCTTGTAATGCTTATATCTTTCAATATATTTTGTGAGTTTTTCCCACTGTATTATGAATATACTAGCATCAGAGTCAGGAGTTTCATATGGATGAAACTATTAACTTTATGGTACTAAATGGGATAAAAGTTACCTAAAATAGTTCATCCATACTATAATTGTTAACATATAAGATTTTACAGTTAGCTAAATGAGATTTGACGTAAATAGCAACTCCTCCGTGGTTAAATATTTTTCTACAATATATTGTAGCTAGTCCATAATTTACATGTATATATAGATTAACTTCATCTTTCATTAGCCACTGTTCATTAACGCAAAGGATATAAAAGACAATTCGTCTAGAAATATATCTAATTCGGATATCTTATTTCTAATGGATTGTAAGTTAATATGCAGAAGCATAAGGGATTTAACATATATAGTGTCAAGGCTTAAATTGTTGTTCTATTTATTTTTAATTTCATTTGCAAGACCTTGTAATTTATACCGCATTGGACTCATTTAACTGACTCCATATTGACATATCCCCATCTATGAAGTGGTTCTCCTGCAAGATTTTTTTTTTAGATCTACCTGCACGGCTTGGCAGCCATATGGGAAACATATTGGAAACACTTTCGGTACGAATAGCTCACTCTCAAGGATCTTGAACTATAAGTAACAGCGATAAGCGCTCAACCCGGAAGTTGCAGTTTGGTCTTGTGATCAAGGCGTCGGGAATCTGGTCTAAGGATCCCGGGTTCAAACACTGGCGTCGACCTTTAACATATTTTTTAAAAGAAAATTAAAGTTATCTTGTTTTTATGTAAACTTCTTTATTGACGCACGACCAAGGTAATAAATCATATCGATGTGGAACTGTAGGAAATTCGTACATAACAAAATTTGCAATCGTGTTCTTAATTCCTGCAAGAAATCTTTCGCTTGATTATCTGCAATGTAATTTGTGCCTGCTAAGAAGACCACAAGATCGTTTAAACCCATACTTTACACTCATGTGGGACTTCTTTACTTATGTCCGTAAGCATTGCTCGTGGTTTTATAGTACTAGTTATTTTACTATTGCTTTGGTTAATATATTTTTGTGTTATTCTTTTTCCTTGACTATCTGTGTAGAACTTAATTACGCCGGTGTTAACCGAAACATCATTTCGTTTACCAATTTCTTTCGTTACAGGAACCTCACTTTCTGTTCTGCTATTTGATTCATTTAACAAGTCCTCTTCAGAGACCTGAACTCTGTCATTTTCTGATATGTTCTTTATTACTTCTCCTTTACTGTTTTCAGTTTTTTTTTCTATTAGACATTGCACTCCACGTACCACTAGCGTTTCCAGGCAGAGGAGGTCATACACTGTCTGTAATAAAATTACTATACTATTTCTATTAGCACTCTGTAATATTTCTAGTTGCTGTTGAAGAAAGGTATTTACCGTCCTCAAAGACTCGATTTCTTTTGCCAGTTTTCTATCTCTTCTTGTTCTCAGCCATTTATCTTGCATCGTTTCATAGTTTACCGTATTCTGCTTACCTATACATAACTTACATACCCATGTTTGTTGAAGGAAATTGTGTTTGCTAATATCAGAACATTTAGAGAAGTGATACCATTTATCACAGTAATAACATATTATTTCATTTCTAACAACCTGCGTGTAATTTTCACATTTAACATCTAGTAGAACTTTCGATTGTCTTGAGCACGGGATGCTACATCTACCTTACCCGACGTCATTATTAGGCTTTAACTAACACTTATCAAAAATTGTTCACTTTAGACGGTTAAATGCTTGTAGAGCAGATGCTTGCTGTTTAAAGGTCTGATTGCGAATCAATGGTTTCCCAATTAGTTAACTTATTAATGACAAGTAATAGTCACTCGATGCTTTTACTGTTAATATTGAAACGGATTGTCCTCCTCCAACAAGACACTCAAACCCAGTAGGTTGTTTCCTCTTTATATTTCATAATTTCAAGTTTTGTTTGTTATATTTGGTGGTATATGACTTTTCCTTATTTAATATAGTGAGCTTTGGAACGAAAGTCCTATGAATCGCTTTGTTTTATTCAACAGCCCAAACACACTAATGCTTCTACTACTAGCTAAGCCAATATATATGCTACAATGTAAAATGGTGTTGTGAATATAAGTCGTTGCACTGATCATTTAGGCAAGTGTCGGAGTAGGTGGCAGCACCACTGTCTATCTTATACGGCGAGGTCATTTACGCTTTCGTGCGGCGGTGAGTCATTCGAATGCCAAGTGGGCAAGACGGCAGTCTGACCCTAGGTAACACTGTCGCTGCAGCTACGTATTGCAAAACCATGACGAAGTTACGGTCAATCATTCGCACGAAACGTTCAGGTGCTTTGAGAGATGGAGTTCTTCTATTGGACGACAATGCTCGTTCACACACTGCGAATAGCACAGTAGCTCACATACGGTACCAAAGCTGGGAACGACTGAACATCCGCCCTACAGTACGGATTTAGCAATATCCGACTTTCACCTCTTCAGACCACTGGGTGGTCACATGTTTCAAGATATAGAGGAGGTCGTCGGGAGGTTACCAGCTGACTACGACACCAAACAAAATCTTCTTGGATGCTATAGGGACTCTTGAAATTCTGAAACAAGTGCCTAAAAGTTCATGGAAATTACGTTGAAAAATAAATCAAGCAACTATTATTTCTATTTCAATTTGCGACTTATATATTGACTTCACGTCTGTGAAGCTGACCCCACCCATACAGTACCTTCTAAAATAAACAACACACATAGTTTGTAATCCGTTAGTAACCAAAATTAAATCGTTAGTAACAATAATAACGAAGATAATTTGGGACTGGCAACTTCACATGCCCGACCAACAAGTAGTTAATAAAATATGATACTACATCGTTTGTAATTCGTTAGTAACCGTTAGGAACGGCAATAAAATCGTTAGTAACGGAATACTAACGGAAATATTACAAAAAGAACTTTCGTTGGGCCAAATTTCGAACCCCTCCCAGGGACGTGTATAACCTAATGAAACACCCAAACTGCTAGCATCGTTTGTAATCCGTTAGTACTCGTTAGTAACAAAAAACAAACATTAGCAACTGAACAATAACAAAGGTATTCGAAAAAAAAATGTGTCGGGCAAGTAAAAATAGCTCGACCCACAACTTAATTTCAATAATTTATGAAAATTATTAAATTACATCGTTTGTAATTCGTTAGTAACAGTTAATAACGGCAATAAAATCGTTATAAACGTAATAATAAAGTTAATATTACAGAAAAGAACTTTAGGCGGCCAACATTTCATACCCCCTCCTAGGGACGCGTATCACCGAATGAAACACCCACATTCTTGGCATCGTTTGCAGTACGTTAGTACTCGTTAATAACGAAAAAAATGTTAGCAACTAAACAATAAGAAGGATATTCAAAAAATAATTTGGGTCGGGCATGGGAAGTTACCGGACGCACAACCTAATTTCAATAATTTCTTAAAAGTATTAAAGTAGCTACACCGTTTGTATTTCGTAAAGAGACAAAGACTGTTGTCTCTGTCCGCAACGTAAATCAAAATCTGAACGTAGTAATTACATTTCTGGATTATTATTGCAGGTGATAAGAAAGTATAGTATAAAAGTTGTCGACTTCTGAGTACTGAAACTGGACAACAAAAGTTCAAACCCGCCTTCTTACCATGGATCTCTTTCCAAGACAAAAGTCAACAATCAAATAATAATTTCTCTTCTTAAACGTCGAATTTTCATGAATGTGGAAGCATCGCATCGAATCTCCTACGGTAGGAAAGTTGCCTCTCCTTCTTGAAGAAGAAGACGACTTATGAATATTAGTTGGAAAAGGCAAAACAATATCTGTGAATGTTAACAGCTCAATTATGAATAAGTCATTGACATGAAGCGTCACTTTTCTTGTAGTTCTTTAACACAGAAAAACTGTAACTTGCATTACGCATCTTTTTGGGAATGTAATATGTGGTGCAGTGGTTACCGTTTTGGACTTTGAATGCAATGATCAGGGTTCGATTGTATTCGATTCTCTCGAATAAAATGATAGCTTCAGCTAATCACAGAACTCAATCATAGATTCTTCTCCGATTGGAGAGACGAGATGCAAAATTAGCTAGAATCATAAAGTAAACAGTTTCTTCTTTAGCATCATAATAAATCAATCTAGTTTAAATGTTTTATTGATCTTTCTGTCTCCCTCCTTTTCTTTCCAGGAATCCGTTCTTTGCTCTTCTTTTTCTCTTTCTTCTTCTTTGTTTTTCTCTCTTACTCATTTCTTCTCCCACACACACTCTCTGCCTTTATATGTGTGTTTGTTTATTCTATCTCTGCGGATTATTACAAACACTAGCTCATTCGTGCCATACGGAAAATGGCCTGGTACTACCTGTGTCAAGACACGCGGCCGCTAATATCGTCACTGAACTTTCCGATTGCTAAGCAAACGCTGTACTAACATAGCTACTACCTCCATTGGAACCATGTTGGTCATATTGACCTGACATTTAATGAGAAATATGCCGATTAGCAAAGCGACAAGTTGGATTTTAATTTTATTTATAGCTATTAGATAGATTTTGGGCATCTATGAATCACTAAGGAATAGGGCTGAGCGAAATGCAGTAGAGAGTTGGTCAGGCCCTAAATTGAAAGTACCATCCCAGTAAATCCCTAGTGTGACTGAGGAAAGCACTGGGAAAACCTAAGGCAGGACTATCAGCCCCTAGTACCAAACCGAGGACCTCCCGAATACTAAACCAACGCTCTACCAAGCAAGATATGACCCCTCAGAACAACATATACTCAAATCGACGTTTATCAAATGCCCTCACATGCAAAAATATTTGTCTGGAATGACAAAAGCCCCAATATATTTGGTGTATTTTGCTACTAACATCTTCCTTGAAAATGATAAACACAAATAACATTTTATCAGCAATTATAAGCTTTAATATCGTGCCGGATTTTTAAGAACTAATGAAAGAAGACGTTTTCTCTTGTCTTTCGTATATAATGTTAGTGCTCTATGGAATAGTACAGTGATTTGTAATAATACATATCATTTCAATATTGTACTCGATTCATTAAGAAAGAAATAATTACCTACCATCCATAGGTTTCACAGTTTATTTTCGTGTCTCCATGTTCGGTAAAGGTACGTTCTACTGGACAATTTAAAATACGCATTTCAGTAAATTTCAACTAGAGGTTCATCTAAAGCAAAAATAGTGTTAGGTTCGCCGTTTTGGTATTTGAAATACGACTCTCTTAAGTATTTTTATTATTTTTACATACCACAAGAAGTTACACGTATCTTGCCAAAACCCAGGACATGTGATAACGTTTTCTCTTAAAGAAAGAAAAATCCCAACCCTTAGGCTTTCACGCACACATTCTCATAATCACACACCGCCTACTCTACGTAACTCGGGTTGCCAATCTTCTAGGCTTCAAGAAAAATCATGTACAATAAAGTCATTTAAAGAAGTTAAAACTGATCACAGTACACTATAAGATTGCTATATATAAATGACAACAACAACAATTGTGACAAAAACACAAATGGCAACGAAGCACTAAATGCACGGAACGGCCATTACTGACTTTAAACATCACGAAATACCATACAATGTTTTCACTGATTTCTCGGACCGCCGTAAGTCGATTACTAATAAAGATGGATTACATGCTGGGCGTAATATTCATGCACACCATGAGATACAGGAAATATTATATACATGTCTAAAACGATATACGTTCGTCGGATTAAGCCGATGGTCCACCTCATTCACGTCTCTCTGCACAAACAACCGAAACCTTTTTTAATAAATCGCTTTAACCTTGGAAGGAAGAAAAAAAAAATCACATTCAGTTTAGTGAAGCACTTGCACTTTCCTGATCACCTGTAGCTTTTCTTTGTGTTTTCCAATTACTGCGAAGTCTATAATTGAATGAACTTTCCTAGATCACCCAATGGGGCTGTAACCCTCAAAATTCTCGAATACACATCCTAACTTTAAAGTTTTACGCTTAAAAATCAATAGAAACTACTGTATGTAGTGCACTATAGACACACCCCAACTTTGGATTTACCCTCTTAAACTGAAATCGAAATAGCTTTGTTAGTCGAAACCGAGCAAATTCTATAATCTAAAACAAAAGATATTTTTTCTCGGGGTATGAACTCTTCTTTCATCAATAATTCCTATTATTGTATTTCTTGATCCGCATTGCTTTAAATCGCCCTTGTTTTCCTAGCACCACCTCTTCTTTTCTGCTTTGATGTTAAGCTGCGTTTATGTTACTAAGCATCAGCTCAGGTTCCTCCCAAATTAAGTAGAAGTTTAACCATTCCTTAGCAACCTTAGCGATAAGTCTCAATAAGAACATTGCTTCCACGTCCAACTTAAATCCTAGAGCCCACCTTAAGCTGACATTGGGCAATCGGTCCATAATGCCTCAAAATTGCTACATGAGTAAAAGGCATGTTTGAGAGATGATTGCGAATAGTGTAGCAAGCATTGGGGTAATACTAAAATTGTAAGTAGTGGTGGATCTGACGGTATAACAAATGTATTAAGAAAAATATTCCGAATATTTCATACCTCAGCTTTGCAAAAAATAATCCTTTTCTTAAATGTCATGCAAGTAACTCACGTACCATCTTCTCAAGGATGTAGTTACAGTATTTGATCTTTCTGTCTAGTATTTTTTCTGTCTCGGTCTTTTTACCTGTTGTGAAATTCATTATTGAACTAAGTTATAACATCACTGACTTTATGTTACAGCGCTCCAAATTGTTATAAGAGTGATTGAAAAATAAGTTCTTGTCATGTCCAAGTAGTGGGCGTTACATTACATCCTGTAGTCGTTACGTTGCCAAAGCAACACGTTCTTATATATTACACATGTTTTGATCAATTAAAAAGAAAAATACAGCAGCAAGTTTTCAGTGACAACATTACTTCGATAGTACGAAATTTTATATATGAGACTTCTGTATCCAGATAAGTGTGTTAGCTCCGAGGCAGATTTACAATACGTTTAAAAGGAATTGCCTGTAGAAGAAAGTCAGATAATTAGTAAGAACCAATTTAACTTAAATACATGTTCTATGGATTTCATATCTCGCATGACTTTATATTATTATTAGAGGAGAAATATGAATTTGAATTATGGCCTTTAGGCAAGGCTCAGACCGGGATATGGAGGGGGAAAGGATGCAGGAAGTTGTCGGCCAAGGCCTAAGTTGAATGTGCCATCTCCGCATTTTCCCGGTGTGACAGGAAAATCCTGGAAAACCTCAGTCACGATGGTAGACCGCTGGGATTGAACCCACAACTTCCCTAATGCTAAGATAACGTTCTACAACTGACAAGGAACTATCTAAGCTGATCAGCTAATATTTAGACGACATATTTCTTTCACTAGGTTTTAACTTGTTATATACGAAAATGACATTAATTAACCGGCCCTTTTTGATATTTTTCAATATAATTCTTTTAGAAATGTCGATTTATTTCTATTTGTATACGGTAAGGCATAAACATGCCGCTGCGAAAATCTGAATCAACTATTGGGTAATGACAATTGGAAAAGAGCACAATGGCTGTCATGTTGAGAGCTTGCATTCAGCTCAAGAATTTCTAATCAGAATGGGGTCATGTGACATATCTTTTTAGGTTAGCTTGTTTCAAGAAATTAAAATTTGAAGACATTTTGCACCTACGTTCATTTGTTTAGGGGATAGGAATTTGTAATTCGGCGTTTTACAACATCTGCTTAATGCAGCCCTTCACTACTGTCTTTATCCAAAGGTTGGGCCAGATTCCTGCAGCGGTTTCAACACAAGTGTGTTCAGAATTACGCCTTACTTGTACAAATAGACAAATCGACATGTCTAAAAATTCCTATTGTAAAATATAAAAACGCTGAGTCAATGGATGTCACTTTCGTAAATTACAGTTTAAAACCTAGTGACAAAATATATTTCATGTAAATATCGGCTGATCAGCTGATAGTTCCCTTATGAGCAACGGCTGCTCAATGAGGGAGACCGTGAGAGATGATGTCTAAGGATCCGTCTGAAAACAAAAGATTGCGGACAGTGATACTTGAGTTTATGTACAGATGTTGTATGACTGTGAGGAAGTAGTAACCATTATTATTATTTAAATCTGCAGCGTTCGATTTTCCGGGGAGGCAGGATGCCGGGAATTTCCCAGATGTGTGAGGATTTTATCTCTGGTTGCTGATTCCGAATCACTTCCCCACTAGGGGGAAATTGTTTACATTTCTACTCAAACAGGTAGTATAAAACTTACAAGTAACCATCAGTTTAGGATCCACCTTCTTAATTAATAACAAATCGAACATTTATTAACTGCGTTGGCTATCCTCTTCTTCCCTAGATTCCCTAAATTTCAATTAAAATGTATAATATTGTAACTTAAACTTTCATTTTTCTTTTCAGTTGTGTATCGCGCTAACTTTGAAGATTATGAGACCGTCATCAGACTGTTTCGTGGTCAGTTTCTGGTTATTGAAATTGTATTCCTTGTTTCATTCAACGTTTATGGTTGGCGTCGATGTGGTGTCAATCATGTGTTGATATTTGAACTAGATCCAAGAAGGCATTTAACAGATCAGATGCTAATTCAGATCTCCATGATGTTTGGCTGCATTTGGTGTCTGAGTGTCTTGGGATTTATATATAGTACTGATCTACACTTACCTCCATATATATTTCCACTTTCGCTGTCAATACTTATGTTTCTCGTCGCCTGCAACCCAACGAAAACAATGGCTTATCGAGCTCGATTCTGGGTTCTGAAAGTGGTGGTAAGACCAACATAATTTACATGATATTTATTTATTCTTAGTTGTTTACCTACGTTTTGTAAATGGTCTAATGTTCTGTAAATCTCAAGAAGAGTGAAGAAATCAAGTAGAAACTGTTAAAGTAGTTTGCATCAATTTAGACTAGTAATAATAAAAGAGGCATGAATGTGTTTAAGTCTATCAAAGGGATGGGTGTATGTAATTCCCATTTAGTTGGACAGCATGAGCAAAATATTGTTGAAGAAATCGTGCACTGATACAAACATGAAACTTGGCATAATGAAGAGAAACATATTCTGAATAAATCTGCAAACATGGCAATTAATTAAATATTTTTTATACACGTATGGTGTCCATTTTCCAATATGTCCGCCACAAATACTCGATTTATGGAAAAACAACTTTGTTATTTTTGACAATGCCTTGGGACTGCTATCTTGTGCCTTTATAGCATCTAGTTCTAAAGAAAAGCGATCATTACATCAACTGTTTATGTCCGCGTTCGTTAGGCTTCAAGCCCTTGCTTACCATTCATATGAGATTCTCCAGTTTTATAATATTTCCACTTACATCTATTATCTCATTGGCGACTGACACTGGATTTCTAACGAAAAGATTCGTGTTTGCGTTCCGCTTGGAGGAATGTTTTAAGTGTCCCTCAATAGGGAATGGTTAATGTATGACCTTTACGCATATTTGTCTTAGGCCGTCATGTTACTGGTGGTCCCTCATATGGACATCCACTGGACGTAACCATTGAGTCTACTTTGAACGTCCGAGTGCCCACCCGTGGCTCCTTCATTGGACGCCTTATGGAAACAAAATGGCTGCAACTAATGGATGTCCATTGCATACTTGTACTGTGTAGATGATGACCCAATTTCGACTTGGTGGTCCGGAGGGCATAGTAGCGATTTAATTATTTTCCTATTATACAATGTTGCGTTTGAGTAGTGTCTACACTGAAGTGCAAAAAGTGATATAATACCTACTTAATAACGTGCGAGACTACCTTGAGCACGGTGAAATGCATCAACTTGACGTGACAGGGACACGACAAGTCGCTGGCAGTTTGCTGGAGCGATATGTAGCTGCTCAATTGTCATCCACAAATCGGTGGTTGTTGCAGCTGGAGGATCCTGGACACAAATTGCCCGTTCGATGATATATATCGCATGCTCGATAGGGTTCATGTTCGGAGATCTAGGAGGCCAAATCATGCGTTGGAAGTTGTCAGAATATTCCTCAAACCAATCGCGAACCTGCAGCCCGGTGACATAACACATTGTTATTCTGGAAAATCCCATTGTTGGCAGGGTAGGCGAAATCCATAAAGGACTGGAGGTGGTCACCAAGCAGCTTAACATAGCGCTGACCAGTCAATGTCCGGTTCATTGTATCATAGAGCACAAATCATGTAAGGTAAACATGCCCAACACCATGATTGATCTAGCGTCAGCTTTCACAGTGCTTTCTTAACAACTTGAGTCCATAGCCTCATAGGGTCCGCGTCACAACCGGAAACTACCATCCGAGCGTACTAACTGTAAACGTGACTCATGTAAGCACGCTACACGTTCCCAGTCCTCTAAGACGAAATCCACGAGTTCTCGAGCCTCTGTGAGTCCCCGCCGCGCCGATGGGTAGCGATTAGTAGGACACATGTATCTCTCTTCGGCTTCGATACCTCATGGAGGCCGAATTGTGCTGCAGTGACCTCTGGGACATGTTCCTGGCACGCCCTACATTGATTTCTGCCGTTAGATCACGCGCTGTTGCTTGTCTGTTTGCTCGGACGAGTCTGCCCGGACGTCGGCGGTCGCAGTCATTCAACACCCTTGGGCTGCCACTGCGTTGTGCCTAATGGGTCGTAACGCCTACAATACGGTAGTCACAGTCCACTCTTGACACTGTGGAGTGTGTAAAGTTCAGTGTCCGGACGACTTGAGAAATCTAATCCCCATTCGTCTAGCACTAACTATCATCTTGCGCTGAAACGCCGATAATTTACGTCGAGTTGCCATCACCATGGTACATGACATGTCACTGGACTCACAGAAGTCCAGCTGACCACACTGCAACTGCTTGGCGCCGTTCGACTGGTTTGCCACGATGTTACAACGCTGTCAACTAGTTCCCTCCCGCTATCCCATGACTCTTGACATTTCGGTGTATTTCAGAGGTGACAGAGACCAGGAGTGTTAGCATTCGGGAACTCGTAGGTTCAATTTCAGCGGCCAACCATTCTGACTTAGGTTTTTGCAGGGGGGTTCTCAGTCATACCAGGCAAATACCGTGATGATACCTTCAACTTAAGCCCTGACCCATACCTTTCTTTCCCCTATCCCGGTCTGAACGTTAGATGCTTGAAGGCCATTAAGAAAATCCAAATGCAACCAGGAAAATCCGACTCTGAGCATGGATACAGTCTGATATCATCCCTGGAAAGAAAAAGATAACGCCAGAGGAAATACACTCTCCCCGCAAAGAATATCCTCAAACAATTTTGTGTTTGAAGTATTAAGTATGATAATAGCTTTAGACTCTTTTAAAATTCTCATTGGTGGAGTCCCTTGCATAAGCCAACTTTTCAAAGAATAAAGCAGAGTTTAATTGAAACCACACGAAGACCACGTCACTGTGTCAAGATTGGGCCACCGGGTCAAGATTTGATTATCGGGTAGCAGAATCACACTTAGTGTGTTAATTTTCAACTAACATCCTGTCTCGAGTCATTGGGGTCAAGACCGGGTGATGTGGTCGATTTACGGACCCAGTCATCGGGTCAGGCCGGGTCTCCAAAGTGATCCGGTTTCAGTCCCGGTACTAGTATATCTACTTCTGATGATTAGTCGTTGATTTTGTCGCACATAATTGAGTTCACATTCTAATGTAGCTGCAACATCAGATGATAACTGTGACAATAACGGGCATTATCGAGAGAAACTAAAATGTTGATGTAATGTTACCAGTGTTGCTGAGTTAGACAATCGTGTGCCGTTAGGGTATACGCATGCCTTTATTTTGAAACAGTTTCGTAATATAAAAGGAACAGCAAAATATTAGTTACTCTGTAGATTTCTCCGTGGAAGACTGCTTAGCGTGGCAAACTGCAAATCAGAAGGTCCCGGGTTTAAATCCCGCTTAAGACAATTAAAAAAATTCACAATTATAATATATTACCATGAAGACAATGAACAACGTCCAACTAAATATGTAAACAAATATACAGCAAAAATTGTCAGCAATCTTCCGTGAAGACAGGATCGATGTGGGTCCTCCAAAAGTTTGCTCATGGGGCACCACTGGAGGTACTTTAGACATAAAATGGGACATCCAGTGGCTGAACATTGGACGTACGTGTACAAGTTATGGAACCTCAAATGGATATCCGTTAAAGTGCGTAGTTGTCCATAATTGTACTTCATATGAACACCAACTGGACATAACCATCGAGTCTACTTTGGACAACCGATGGACGTTCTTTGCCTCCTCCGTTGGACGCCCTATGACACAAAATCGATGGCAAGGTTGCATCTAATAAATTTCTATTGGACGTACTTGTGCTCTATGGAATAAGTGGAGGGCACGCTTTAGAGTCTCGTCGTGTAGCAAGGAGGGGGAATCCGCTGTTCGAGTCTTAAATCCAATTAAACCTTTTTATTTAATTTACAACAGTCAAAAGTAATATGCGTTCAAACAATTTACATCTCATTTTAATACTGCTGTGAATCTCACACAGCACTAGTAAGTCTAATGAGCGTGCGTCATATGCATCCATTCCATCCATTTTGTGTCCATAGGACAAGGGTGTCTGCCACCCTGGAAAACATGGAGAACCTACAATACTCAAGCATTTTATAATTCTGGAAAACTCAGAGAAATCTATAACTTATGAGTGAAGCTCGGGGATAATTATGAGGTAGACCCAGTTGGTAGGAGCACTGCCTAGGCAAGACGGAGCTCGTTGGTTCGATTTCAACTGCTGACCGGATTTTTTCAGTGTGTCAAAATCCTCTACTTTAAAGATTTTTTCACTTGTGAAATACCAATAATGTACAAAGTGTTTGGACTGGGTATTGGTGAGATTAAAAAAAAATGTCATCGGGTGTTATTTACGTGTTGCTCTATACTAAGAACTCAGGCAATTTCGAGAAAATTATAATTGAAATCCTGGAAAATTCAGGAAATTTCAAGTCACAAAATTAGGAGACACCATGATATCCAATAGAGAAGCCAATGAGCATCCAATATAGACTTGATGGTTACGTCCAGTGGGTGTCCATATGAGGATAGATTATGGACAAGTATTGACTTTCCAATGTCAGGATGAGACAAAGATGCATATAAGCTATAAATTACCCATTCCGTGTCGAGGAATATTTAAAAGAACTTACTTCTACTTAGTAAATAGACGCCAATATGGATCTTCTCGTTAGAAATCCGAAAGGGTCAGTAACAGCATTCTACTAATCCTGAAGACATAAACAAAGTTACTCCGACTACGTATACGTACTACCTTACGTTTTAATGAAATTGTTAACACACATTTCATTCCAAATCGATATATTTCATGAAAAATAATAAATAATTTATTTATGGGCACATACACGTAAGTCTCATGTTAAGTGATATCGCATTAAGTGGGGCTCCATGCCATCCTTCATTTTCTGTGTACCTTCCAATTTCTTTCATTTGTAATAGTTTAAAAAAATCAACTCTGTAGTTTGGGAAGTGCAGTTTCGGACGTGTTTTCGGCGTCCCTTTGATATCTCCAATTGAATCTATTTAAGACACCCATTTTTGGACTTTATTTTGGCGTCCATTGGATATGCAAATAAGGATCTCTTTGGGACGTGCAGTTCGGACATGTTTTCTACGTCCAT
>JAGDQP010012037.1:0-29965 GCA_022664845.1 Lepisma saccharinum
AAATAAGCACAATACTTTGCTTATGATTTTAGAGTCTGAGTAGCATTAAAACACTATTTTGAGAAACTCATTTTCAAAAATTTTCCTCTGTAGGTCCCGGAACCTGTTCACCTAGGAGGAATTCCATACCCCCTAAATCCGCCGGTTGGACATTGCATCAAATTTAAGTTCTGGGTAATTGTCTTAATTGCAGAAAAGATTGTTGTTTTTTTGGGGGGGGGGAATGCGCCATCAGCTTTGGGGGGATGGGCACCCCTGACTAACAGAACCGTTTCTTCTTCTCGTAGACATAGGACACGGTCTAAAATTCACTTTTGGAAGTCTATCCTGATGTTCTTACCTATTAGTCTATGTTTGTTCTATCTAAAAAAGACTCGTTTTCAACATGAGAGGTACAGTTCACTGTCTCCTGTATATATATTTTAAAGCAATTGTCACCACGTTGCCAAACAGGTTTTTTTCTTATTTAATATATATATATATATTTGTAGCTATTTCATGTTCAAGATGTCATTCAAATTTTCAAATACTAAATTCCTCTACACGCCCAAACTATAATATTATTATTATTAATACGGTGGTACAAGTTTTTGCCTGATCAAAAAGTACCAACGGTCAGTGTATGCCCTTTCCGATAAATAGCAGCGAGCACATAATTGTCTTGTAGTGTTGTAAGTTTCAGGGGTAATATTATTTCTTATAAACTTCATTTATCCAATGGTATATTGTCTCTATGTGTATTTGCTTCCTGCTTATCATGTCACCCTTTCAACATGAATCTGTCTTTTAAATACAACGGAAAATGAGCAGCATACACTAATTCAGCACAGACCACCACACACTCATTTCTTTCATTGTCGGAGCTTTGTGAAACACATTTATTTTGACATATTTCCATAATTCAGAAACGTGATTTCCAAGAACAAAAGAAATTTCATTTAGTGAACTTTTTTGTGGAAGGTTAACGTGCGTTCACTTAGTCGCACAAGATGTGGAGTGGAAAGAAATGAGACTAGGGAATAGCGGAGAAGAAGTCGAAAGCTTTAAAAGGAAGGGCAAAACGATTGCAGTGACATTGCGCGTTTCAACACAAGGTGCACTCGAATTGTGTGTAGGTGGGAAAAAAAGAGGAAGGAAGATTAAACAAACTAGTTGACAAGTTTTTCATTGGATGTCGAAACCCCTGCTAGAAATTCAATGCACAAGACATTTCAAACTGTCATGACTAGCGGTATTGCCAACTTGTAGAATATTTTGTGTCTGTGAATAATAATTTTGGACTTTCCTTCACATGGATGTTACATAGCCATGACAAATTTCTATGTGAACTTGTTCATTTCCTTATACGGGATAATAAACGATGAAAGTAAAGTGATGAATTATTTCCTCGAGGACATTTAGTCTCGGCGCTAGAGGTAGCAGTAAAATGTGGTGAACTCAAACTCATGAGGTAACTCATTTGATGGGCTAGGAGGTAGCTTTCGAGTGGGCTTGGCTGAAGGAGTTTGAGTCACAATTTTAGCCAGCCAAAATCTTAGTGTACTGCAGTTATTTTTGCATAACTTCACAGCGGATTTAGCAAAAAATTAACAGTAATTTTTTGTCCTAACAAATATTGGCTTTCTTCAACATGAATGATTTCCGTTAGATGCCACTTCACGGTTTAACTCAGGCTAGTTTGTTTTCACAAAATGCAGAGAAGGAGCATTTCAGAGAGTTAGACAGTACTCACTCTTACCCCGACTTGAAATCTTGAAATTGTTTTAGGAGACGAGTATTTGACCACCCCACATGAAGTACTGCTTTTGTTCTCTTCCTTCCCTCGAACCACAAGGAGTCAACAATAGTGGATTTCCCGACACAATGGATTTTAAAGAGAAAATGCAAGGTAGGTCCTGTGTTTCATTGAGGTTCTTCCTTTCATATTCCAGGTGAGCATTCACCTGAAGTGAACTTTTTGTTTCAAGTTCCGACTTGATCACTTCATCTATTTACTGAATATGACTGACTTATTGTATACTATTTACACCTACGTTTTACCCGATAGTTTTTTCGAATACCCATTGTTCGATATTTAAAGATGCTTGACATAAGCGGCTTTTTATATAGATGTGATAAAATCACAAATGTAAATAACCTCTTTATTATACAACTAAAAAAAATTATGTCGGTATGACCTCCTGGGATCCACAAGGTCGGTTAAAACATCGAAACTTCACATTTCTGATGATAGCACCAATCCCAGATCATATAGGCTGCCAAATAACCTCCAATAGGTGAAGGCTTTCAAAAGTTATGACTTTTTTAAGTCAATCACAAAAAGTGTATGTCTTTTTGCTTTAGCCCCAAATGAGATTTAGGGGTTCATTGCGGGCTCTCGTTGGGTTTTAAAATGTTTATTTTATCCTGTCATGGTCCAAAATCGACCTTTTTATTATGCAGCCTTACAAAATAGGTGACTCAGTATAAACGGTGCTACGGGAAAAAGGGAAGAGTGACGCAATAATCATACTCACTAAAAAGTAATATCCATTTTGGGAATGACTTTCTTTGTGTCACCATGCTGGAAGGGAAGATAGTTTTTACGAATACTGATTGCTCAATATTTCCAGATGAATGACATAAGTAGCTTTTATAGAGATGTTAAAAAATCGCGAAACGAACATAAAATCTTCTTTGTACGTTGTCTTTCATTGGATTTGATAGAACTGTCCTAATTACACGATGGACAGTAATTATGTTGATCAAGTTTAAATTTCAAAGGATCACATATATGTGTGACAACCTATGTGTTACTGTGCAACAGTAAATTTTTTTATACCACTGAATTTCATATTCATTTATTTTGAAGCATATTAACTCTTGGAGTTTTATACGACTGCATTACAACCCACGCGTGCATGGTCTAATAACTCAGTGCAAGGTGAAAACACATTTAATAAACCCCGGGTCGTGTCTAGCTTTTTTCCCCATTCGAGTTATATTAACTACCCATAACTATTGGTGCATGTTGTCACACTAAAATGCAATTTTATTATTATTATTATTTTACCTCCTTGTCACTGCTACTGCTCGCAGACAGGTTTGGTGTATTTTGTAAAACTAAGCCACCGAAGCTGGTTGTGCTTTAACGCATAAAAATTCTCAAACTACGTCATCCATAATTCCTCGACTAAGAAAGACAATTTTCTTTTTTCCGCATTCCAGAAATACCAGGATGTGTAAAACAAAAGTAACTAATTCCGACCACAGACGACCCATTTCAACACTTTATCTATCAGCTAACACCGTTACCTGTATTTTCCAAGGTCGCCATGTCTGCCTGCCTGTCTGGTCTTTACAGGTACACGATGCGGAACTAAACTCATACTTCCTAAAATTAATGCTTCAAGAAAGAAAGCGTCTTACAAATGTAATACAACATCTTTGTTGACAGCTAAAAAGGGGACAAACTGGTTAATATTACTACCCAATGAATGAAATGAGTACGTATATTCTACCGGTCACATTTCCAATATTATCATTTTCATCGACTGCACAACATAAAAACCAAGCACATTATGTCATTGCACTTGAATTACAGTTCACTACCAAAACTTGTTTTTTGAACGTTTTCAAATTATGTAAAATTTAGGCCACGCTGCATTTATGACATTTGAAGTATTTTGCACTAGACCTCAGGAAATGGAAGAACACACACTCTATGATGATCACATCACGGCAAACTCTTTTAAAGGTTGCGGTTACGGATAAAATGTTACATAAATAGTTCTAACAAACTCCAATTGCTATCCCATTTTACCTGTATAAATCCCTACTACACTTCCACATCACAATTAGATGCAAATCTTAAATTGAATTAACGTAATTTCTACCCTTTCGGTCTCTTTGGATCAGGCGTGGATAGGGAAAGGATTCAGAAGGTAGCGGTCAGGGTCTTAAGTTATTCAGTAATTCGCCTTTCAGCATTCGCCTTGTGCAACTGTGGGAAAAACACTGCAAATTCTCAGTCAGGAATTAGTGTTGACAACGAGACGAAATCTAGGCTGTCTCCTCTTAAAAAGGGTTCAGGTGGACCCTCCAACGAATATCAATAATGTCTAAAAGTTTAACATAGGCTCACTGTGTAATCAATCTAAGGAATCCTTAGTTAACAGACAAGACCCACACGCGCCACAAGCTGTTATAAACCTTTTCTTTTTACGAGTAAAGTCAATTTCTAACATTTTTTGTTTCAATACATTTCATTTATGGACCTCCGACATGTAAAGATCCATTCGGGATAGGGGGAACGTGGTGTCTATGTTAAAAAAGCGGCCTTCATTAAATAATCAAATGTATGCAGTTCGTATTTTCTCCACTATTAACGCTGCGTAGGTATCAACAGTATTACAAGCTTGTTCAGTTTAACGTATGTTATGCACAGCAATTGGCTTTTAATCTTAAAACTTCAATTATCAATAGGGGTTTTAACTCCTTTGATCCGTAATTTACGATCTTCTTACTTGTTCTTCTATCGTTTCGCTCATTCGCAGTGTGAGGTAAAGCAACCTACGGTCTTGTATATTTTATTTCTGTGTGTTTTACTCGTTTTCAATTCATCAGAACAGGACGTTGAGGTTTAAAGCACATACCTGTTTGATCCACGTTTTGTCTACATCTCACACCTTTGTTATATCTTTTTATTCATGCGCTCTAGCAAACGATGACCCAACACATTCCCTTTTTTATCTATATATGAAAAAAGAGAGACAAAAAAATCTTCCAAAACGGTGAAATGTTTACTTTATGCCTTTTTTCTGAGGTCAAGGTCTAAAGAGTGCATTTCACCTCCTGCCAAACGTTGCCAGTATTCCGAATCCATAATTCAATAATAATAAAATAATTTGGGAATAGCGACATGCAATGTCACTAGCTACCGTTTTAAGTATTGATTTTTCTGACTATTATTATCTTTCACCTTATATTTTATAATTCCACAACATGTTATTACTTAGTGCTGGCAATGTTTAAATATGGTTTTATACAGACCGGTTTTGGCTACCTATTACGAAATAGTCTACCCATCCTGTGAGCTCGTCTTCCACATAAAAAAATCTTTTTCGCCCCGTATTTCAGAGTGCTCCATACAGCGTCAGAGGTTAGTAGCAAGTCATTACGTGTGCGTACAAACTTACAAACATGAGCTGTCGTGGTAGTATTGCCGGTTCCACCTCTTCCAGCACCTCCTCTAGTGCTGACCATCGTGCAATTCAACGGAGTGCTGAATGGGTAAATATCATTGGGCGCTTATTTTTAGAGTATGTGTTACGTGAGGAATCAACAACACCCGTTGATGTAACATTACGCTCACGCGGTCGTACATGTCTACCCCCCACACGCATTCCCCGTCGTCAGCGTGTACATGTCCTGCAAAATAATATTAATACTCCCGGGGGAGCACCACTCACGCACGAGACCCAGGACGCCCCGCTGGACTTATCTGCACACGCCCTTGACCTTTCCAATCGTCCTACCCTTCCTGTTATGAACCAGCTACCATACCTATACGATCCAGTGATCCATTTTTCCTGTTGGGTACCAGTTTCCTGATTTTGTAATACCCAAATACCGTCTTCTTCCACAATTAACGACCCCCAACCAGGTCCCTCCGGTCTGCAAACCACATTTAACACCCAGACACCAGTTCCACATGACATCAACACCTACGTACAGTGTACTTCCCGTACCATCGCATAGCGGGTCCGAAGTGCGTGATGGTAGTTTTTGTTCCAGTGATACCACTGTGTATTGGCCGGAGATCCCCGGGAAATATAACAGTGTTCAGCACTAGAGGACCCATTAGCACACACCGCTGGATCTTACCTGGTAAGTACATATATCCTAGTTATATTTTATAAAACGTAACTCCTTTGATAAGCTAAAAGCGTCCCCAATTACCTTTTTTTAATTTTCGTCTTGCTTTTGTGTTATGTTCCCCTCCACAGATACCTACTTTGTTCATACCATCACCATTAGAAAACAATTTCAAACTAAGTTCATTTTCATGTTTGGACGCCAAATTTTAAGTGTCTAGACGACGATCGACAATAAAGTAGGCACCTCTAATAATATTCCCTGCTATTTACGAATCATTTTCCCAAAGTTCCGTCAAGTCAAATTCCAGTCTATTGGCTTCCGTTGTTTTTTCTTCAATATGTAACATGTCTCCTTTTTTTTTAATTGCTCAAGTCCATTCATTTACCAAATTTCCACATGCAGTAATATCGAAATTCTTCAGAGTACTATATGCAAATACCATAACAAAAAAAATAATCACATGACAATGCGAAAAAGGCGTCTTTGCTAAACATATTCCTGTTCATCGGTGAGCGTTGCTAACGCGTAGGATTCGTACTTAAAAGGTCGTGGAAACGATCCCTGCAACTGCCTATCTTTTATACAAATTCCTTTCCTACAAGGTAAATGCATGAATGGTACCTACTAATTAGGCTCAGGTCCACTCCATGCCAACGTTCCTTTCCCCCCGCAATCTTAACTGCTTCAACCCCATAAATTCAATTGTCTATCCCAGTAAAGCTATGGTAAGCCACCGGATCCTAGTGTTACAGCGTTCGCGTAGCATTCTGTAGGAAAAACCTATCTCCTTTGCTCAGTAAAACTAACAAAAAAACTAACCTTTGTTTTACCGACTAAATAAACAGTTTCGGTGATCAGGTTCATAATTCAAGTACTTTCTCAAAGACCACAACATTAAGAAACTACGGCAGAGACCAAAAATCCAGTTTCGCTGCCTGTGCTTTTATTTTATGGCCTTTAGGTATTTATTTATTTATACCAGTGTAGTACTAGTATATGGACGTAGGTTATTCTACTAATCTAATGCATTCGGGTAATACGACTTTCTTTTTTCATTTTGCGCATACTACAAGATTATTAAACACACGTCAGTACAATGTAAATTACATTTTACGTAAATTAGACCCTCACCAATGTGCCATTTTCATCAATACATAGGTTCGCAATTCACACATCCACACAAATAGAATGCGTGAACATTTTTCTCTCTTTCTCTCTCTACACATATGTTTTTTAAACGCTTTCCGTTATCTCGGCTAATGTTTTATGATCCACATCTTAAAGTTCACCCACATGTTCAAAAAAACATTGTAGCCGGCACGTATTTAGGCTATCAAAGTCCATATTAAAGACATAATATCGTAAAGTATACAAAGCCGCAATAGGAGACAAAAAAGTGTTTGTTAGGGCTTATGTTAAGCGTATCTTCATGACCTTAGCCCTGAGTGACTTAATAAATAAATACTTAAAACTGTTAGGATGGTATCAACCTCAAAACCTCCCAAAGGCTCTAACAAACTTGCTTGTAACAAATACAAACAATAATTTCATTCATTGTTACACCCACGGAAAAATATTCAGTTATTCCTTATTAGACGTTTATTAACACGGCTAATCTATTTAATATTACCGTAAAAATGTTCATATTGATATTTTAAGACCAGTTTAGTACATCAGACTTCGGCACGTCTCGAGTCTATTAGCTGTTAGGTCGAAACTCCACAAATAAACATCCAGACCCTGCTGGGATTCGAACTGAGGACCTTTAAATTACTAGCAAAGACCTCCAACTCAGGCGACTACCTTATCACACTTTTCATCACTTTGATTTATTATTTTCATATGGAACAAATTTAGAATTTATTATTTTTATTTTGGACACAAAACACCGTAACTATTTTTAATTTATTTAATATCGAATCCACTGGTACGAACAAATCTAAATCACTACATTGTCCGTTTGTGAAAGAGCATCATTACGATCAGAGGTTCTGGCCGACCTTCCGTGTGGGGGGTGTCACAATGACCAACTTTACACTTTTAACAGTTGGCCATCATGCAACACCGTTCAAAAACGAATGAAATTAAACTGGTTCAGACATTGTTCCTACAGAACATTTCGTATTTGGTTTTTATTTTTTATTTAAGAAACACTTTGGTAAACTTTATTTTTATATGGGCGTCTAGTAACTTTGGACTACGACCCGTCACGATTCACCCTTAGCTGTTAAGTGTTAAAATCCATACCCATGCCCCTTCCGGGACTCAAACCCGGGACTTTCAAGCCAATGGACTACCGCCGCAAACCGCTCGTCCACCCGGCCGGCAAAAATACATTCGTATTAACTATGGAACCTTCTACAAATGCATTTTGAACGTTTTTTGTCAACATTTTCATCATGTTTTAGTCATACGGTATAAAAACCTACTCCGTTTCCCTCCGATTTAAATAATTTAATGTCTTACTAATTCTGCACGCTTAAATCTAACTCTTTTAATAGATTATCATTGTTACTTCCCTTTGATTAGCTCTGTTTCAATTCCAAAATCCATTGAGGGCAACAGCTCTAGTTTCATCCAATCAACTTGATCAGAACATCAAATTAAATTCCTATTTTTAATGTTAATTTTAAACAGATTCCTGAACTCGTGTCAAAATAAGGACCCCAAAGTCTTTAGTTCAAGAACTCCTCGCTTTTGAAACAACTTCAATTTATTTATTTATCGTCTCGGGCAAGTTCATTTCTTTTTTTTTCAATATGTTAATTTTAAACAGATTCCTGGACTCGTGCCACAATAAGAACCCGGAAGCCGTTAGTCCCAAATCTTCTTGCTTTTAATACAAATTGCATTTATTTATTTATCGTTTCTTCAAATCTTTGTCTAGGATCAATATGATACGCTGCCAGGAGAAACGTGTGTTTAATTTATATGTAAATACTTCACAGTTCAAATAAACAGAAAACATAAAAGCTACAATGTGAATTTAGGCTAATATCCATCCCAAAAAAAACTCAAATAACAAGACAATACACTAACACTTTCTCAAGCTCGTGCATCAAGTTCAACTACTTCCCGCTGCATCGTGCCACTAACTAGAGGTATCTACTTTGCAACGTCTCTCATAGATGGCGCACTTATACAATTTTCCTTGCGCTGTCGAGTTTCTTTTCAACGTATGTGGAGCTTGATCCTGCTTCGTTACTAACATTTAGTAAATTAAGTTTCGTCTAGTGTTCGTACATCAATTCATGGACATTTTAATTACATCTTCCACTGTGTAAGTACACAACAAAAAGCCAACTAACGTTTTATCCATATGATGTTATTCTTTCAATATCATTTAGTATTTCGAGTCACACTTCCATTGAATGCATTATTTACAGCAAAAACGATCATGTGCACTAACCTCTCTTATTTAAGTATTTGTGGTTAAGATTAAATACCAAAACTATATTAAATGTCGTAATTCCATGTTTACTGTTACTTCGCTGCGTCCGCTAAAACGTGTACTGCGCCTTTTTTCCTAAGTACCATACCGATAGCTCAAAAAATTCACGTAACGTCCAGCGCTATAGCTTACTATATATATTACCCCAGGCTCTCGGACTGTTATCATGATCAAGCAAGTTCGAAATTATTTATTCAGGTCCTGATTTTCAAACTACAATAACAACATTCGCGTCATGTATACTAATTTTAGTTTGAACACAACAATTCATCGTAGAGTCCATAACAACGACACTAACTTAATTTCAATACAAACGGCAACACAATGTGGCGTAAGTAACTATCTATTTTTATAACAAGTTACTACAATTACCTAGTATTTATACAGATGCATTACAATTCTAGTTTACCACTAACCTGCAAAAAACTTCTATGAGTACTCTCAACTCGTGAACTCACTAAGTGCATTTATAAAACACAATGCGAGAATCTTCAAAAGCTTCACAAATATACAACTTATCCATGAGACCCCTCCCCCTGCTCAATACAACTCTTTTCTACCAGCTCGGGTGTTCTTATTGGTTGCATTCCGTAGTTTTTTTTTTCGTAAAAACACAGTTGCTTTTTTAAGGTCTTTACTGTTTTAAGCACTATACCCATCCGCATTCCATCTTTAAAAGGATTTTATTTATTATTACGTATACGGCTTGACCGAAAACAAACATCTACACAGATTTACGCATTTTGAAAGCCCTTTCACCAATATCATGACGTCAGGATTTTGGCATCTTCCACAGAACAATGTCAACTTCTATCACGCATTATTATTTTACCTGGAAGAACCTCAATTCAACTTTTCTCGAAGCAACGTTCCATTTCTAACGATATCTATCTCCAAGACAATGAGACTACCAGGATATCACACACCTTTAAAACCTTGTAATCTATGTTTTCAGGAATTAACAGCTAATGGAAAGCAGATACAGTTTTTTAGGTCATGAAAGACTTACGTAATCACACGATATCTTATGCTTTTAAAGTGGTATTGGTCCTTATCTGACCATTAGCTAAACACAGTACTTCCGATAAGAAATAATTAGTAAAACTAAAAGCATCCCCAAAGTGTCTCGATCTCTACTAAGGTTTTATTTAACTCGTTTGTATTTTTGGTCACTTTTAGCTCTGATTAAAATATACTTCGAAGGGGGATTTGGCCCCCTCAAACCGATTTTCCGCAGGAAAAAAATACGTATTCGCTTATTTTACGCTTAATATATATGTGCGAAGTTTCGTTACAGTTGTGCTTTCACTAACCGTGGTTTTGTTTTGGATTCATGTGAGATGGTGCCTTTACGTGACAACATGTTTGAGGGAGACTTTTCCCCTCTCAAACATTTTTTTCCACCGTTGCTTATTTTCTGCGAACAGTCGGGGAAATAAGGTTACGCGGGAACATAGCATATTATTTAGCTTTTTTTTTATTTAACTAATACTTTTGGGCCAGGTACTCAGGTCTGCTCTTAGCCTTTACATGTCTGAGGAACTGGAAGGAACAGGCTCAGGCCATAGGTGCTTATTTAGCCCATAAATATAAGTTAAATAAGTAAATACTCTGTTCGCGGAATAAATTTTTCCGTGACTATTATTTATGTTTAATTTGAATCGTTCGTGTGTTTCTGTTCGTTTCAGCTCCGACTGAAATATATTTCAGGGTAGATTCCGCCTCCTCAAACCGTTTTTCCGCAGGAAGAAAAAATACTGATTTCCTTGATTTTACTTGTATCTTCTATCTCCCAAATTTAAACAAAATCAGTGTTAATCACTAAGGTTCCTTGTAAGCTGAAGTGCCTGACTATAGAAGATGTAAACGCATGCAATATAAGAGGATTGCAGAACGAATGAAGGTCTTTATCAGGAAGACTCGTCGGGCCGATGTAGGTCCACCGCGTAACAGTTGGGCTACTGTCGGCCCTGCGGCGGCCCGACGATTCTTGCTGAAAGTTGTGTTAAATAGTAAATCTGAGATATTTCGTCTAGTTAGCAAGGTTTTATAGCTGTTTAGCAATTGCAGAGTAGTAAAGGAATAAGAGCTAAAGATGGTCTCTTTGTTTGTAGCTTTCAGTGTCATTACGCCGAATTTATTTATGTTCTCTAGGCATCTTAGGCTCAGGCCCGAATAGAGTGGAGAAGACGATGTTGGAAAGTAGTTCGTCAGGGCCTAATTATTTGCTATCATCCCGATATTTACGTGATATAAGTTAAGGAAAATCCTGTAAAACCTCAGCCAAGATGGGCGACCTCTGGGGTCGTTTTCAGGATCTTCTGGTTTCTAAGCAAAGGCTCTGTGATCACTTGGTGAGGTAGGAGACCGAGAAAGAAGGTTAGTTTCACTAATGGGAAGAGGTTTATCAAAATTGAATGTTTAATTAGAGGGTTAGTTTTATTAAAGTATGTGAATCATCTTCTGTCATGGCACACCACTACTCCTAAGAGCCAATCTGAGTGACTTATTAATAAAAAATGCTATAACCTTCTGAATTAGACTTAATGGAAACTCCAAAGACCATGTTGGATGCGCCTTTCGATTAACACTAGAGAAACGGCACGGGTTCGAATCCCGTTCACACTGGCTATCTTCATTAGTTTTCCAGTGTTTTCGTCAGTTCTACCAGGTAAATGCTGTTATAGTTAATTAAATACATATCTTGACCGCAACCTTTCCCAGTTCTAACAGAAGGGTGCTTACCAAGGGACATCATTCTGAGACGGGACAACCTGTAGCCTTAAGATGTAAAGTTAAAAAAGATAACGTCTCTGTTTTAATTAAATATTTATTTGTTTTCATTTCTGTATTTACTGATTATCAAAGTAGTTTCACTTCTATTGAACTTTACAGGTGATTCAAGATAGGAAAAGTCTGTATCGGGAACGGAAGCGAACTGCAAGAGAGAAGAACAGCCAGATTGAAGAATACTGTAAGTTTCTAACGACGCTTTTAGGGAACTGTTTCCTTTTTGTCTGCCTGTCCGTAAACAACATGAAAATTGGTTTAGTGATACGTTCTTAGGCGATAACGCTCATAAGCAAGCGGTTCTGGACTCTATGTCAAATTCTAAGACATTTTCACGAAATAATTTTTTTTTAGAAAATCGAAAACATTTACGCCCTTCCCATGAGAGCGGTTAAATTAATTCATACCTGATGTGCTGTGCTTATAGATATGACTAGGGACACTAGTATTTCGCGACTCGTGAATTTGCGAAAATTTTGAACACTAAAGAAATCCCATGGGGGCATAGAGATTGTTGTTAACATTTTGCAAAAGAAAAAGTGCTTTTTAAATCTAGAAATACTCGCAAAATTTTAATATTTTGCCTCCATCCACGAATTCTGAGCTCTACTCAAGAAACTATACCATTTTTATTAATTCATTCGCAAGAATAATACTTAGCAATCCAAAAATATATAATTCGTTAAAAAAAAATCTATTATCAAACTCGTGTAGCACGGAAAATGTTAGAATGTAGTACACTAAATTCCCAATAGATGGCATCAAAATTTCCTAACATGGTTTGCAATCTAGCGGGAAAAATACAAACTACATGATCACAGGAGCATTCATTGTGTGCGTTAGGAGACATTCGCGGTGAAAGGCTTAGTGAAGACAAGCCAAACACGTGCAATAAATGTTTTTTAAAGAGGATTTTCCCATAAATAAGAAAATGATAAAAAATGAAATTACAAACATCCTCAGTAGCACACATACGTGTTTTCAACGTTGATTTTAGGTTCATTTCGTGGATTAACCATTATCAGTTGAAAAAACTACGTTTACTTTTAAATCATATTTCGACAAAGACGTCATTGCGTTGATAAGACGTTAATACAACGTGTATTCAATATGTTATTTTCAACTATGGTATATAATAGATTTTGTTGAATTCATTTCTTACTAAGGTCATGTAAAAAAAATATAATTAGAAACTAATTGAATGACACAAACTAATTTTAGTGTTCTCAAGTGCACGTTGAAAACAAATTGAAATTTAAACAACATTTCAACGAAGTTAGAATTTCGTTGATACGACGTTCATGTGACTTACTTTCAACTATTATTCATACTATGTCCTAGATTTCGTTTCACACTTATTTTTCAATTTCTCATTGCTTAAACATTATAACTAAAAGCAAACACAATGAAAATAACTATATTTTCCATGTTTTCATTTACATGTTGAAAACAGGTTGAATTTTAAACTATATTTCAACAAACATTTAATTTCAAAGATAAAGTAAAAGAATAGTGACCTCTCCAGGTGGATTCTTGGATAAATGGTCAACGCGTCTAGCTACCAACGGAAGTGCAGAACGTTCCTGAGTTCGAATCCCACAGCAGCATTTGAGATTATTTACTGTTGGAAAATTGACACCGTATATCATGATAAAAGCAACGGGTAAATTGAAACTAATAAATGTACCAATAGACAACATTCATGCTTTGCTTTGGCCAAATAAACCCGTTTATTCATATTCTCAACCCAACCATTATTCAACGTCGAAAAAACCGTTGAACAGGTGGACATTTCGGTACATTTACAACGTTAACGTTTCGGTACTGACGTTTAATCCACGTATTTTCAACGTCTTTTGCTACTGGGGGTGAAATTTGGTCCAAAAAATCATGTTTACTAAGATATTTTTTGAAACATTTAACTGAGGAGAAGTGTGTGTGGATGGGGGAGGGATCAAAAGTAATTACATACAATTATTTATCATTTTTAGCTATCAAAGTATTATTTTGTCTCTACTCTTAATGTTTTAGCCCCATTGAGATTATAAACTCTGTTTCAATGGTATCAAGATTAAATTATTAGGCCGGCTTTTCTTGCAGGCAATCGCTGCGTACCTGCGATTTTCATGAGTAGCCAATAGAAACTCGTGTTACGCGTAGAACACGTGTTTCAATTGACTATTCAGCTAAATCGGAAGTAAAGAACGTGTCGAGCGCCTGTATGAAAAGCCGGCCTTAGAAGTCATGTTTACACAGCTCGCGAGAGGTGAGAGGGAATAAATGATTTTATCGAACCTCAAAATATTGATAGGGAGCTTTATATTCTAAAAACGTCATAGACAAATTAAAATTTTAAGTAGATTTACAATTCCGTGGTGACGAGGCTTGATATCTAAGCATTCATTCGCGTATCAGTTGAAAATGGTTACTCCAATTCCAATCTAACTTTGCATAGTAAGAGAAAGCGTTACTTTCTTTCCATTGAAGCTTGCGTTGCTTGTGATTTGGATGAATAGCCAATTGAAATACGTGTTACACCGTCGTTCACGTGAAACACGTAATAAAACACGTGTTTCAGTTGGCTATTCACCCAAATCGCACGCAAAGCAAGCAACGCAAGCTTGAATGAAAACCAGCCCTGATTTTAACTTATTGCCGTGTCCATGGTTACGCGAACTAATTTTTAGACGTAAATTCGCACACAATTAACAATAGATGGAATAGAGTACGAGTAATTTAACGCTAGAGGAAAACACTTTCAACGTTCTAGCAATATTAAACTTTGAAGTTGGTAACCATTTCTGTTGTAACGTCTGGAGTGTCTCATTTCAGTATTGAGAGAAATTGTCATGACGTCATACTTAGCTAGTTGTAGCTACTTGTATATAATGACAAAAAAGAGTGCCAAGAAGCAGTTTCCTTTCAGTTGCCACGTTAGCATATTGGTAGAGTGTCGGAAAGCTAATCTGAAGGACCCGCGATCGAAACCTGATCTAGTTTTGTTTATATTTTTTCTTTACGAAAAATATTTTTTTATATAATATAAAAATATATGCATTTGGAAATTTAATAAAAATAGTGACCAAGGACGCTTGGAGGTCAGGTACGGTGTTTTTTTATTGCACACACAGATAAATCGTGTTTTTCTCCACAAGTAGGCAAGTGTGACGTCATCACAATTTCTGTCAATACTGAAATGAGACATTCGTGTAACGTCACTTATTTTGAGAACATTCGAACATTACTAGAGATCAATACCTTCGCCATCCTCTACCTTACTATATCTCGGCCGGGCCAAAAAGGTGCCATTCAATACAGACTCCATTGATGTGCCTGTCGTTGCCGAAAAATTCACGTATTGCAATTGAAACAATTTGGGAATGTTATTAAACATGCAGCGATGTTATTAAAAGTGCAATTTAGATTTTTCTTATGACAAGAGAAAATATCAGCCGAATAGAATAGAAAATAAATTTACTCGTCTGTGTAGTATAATACCTGTGAGATTAATCGAAAACCGGCGTCAAGTTGACCCAGCTTCATTAATGTTGGTAATACACTAAAACCTTTAGTGTTTACCCTTGCAAAATAAACTACACAGGTGAATTGCACACTACTACGTTTTAATCAGAGCTCTATCTCTTCATACATCTACAATCTACATAACGAACCTCATACAAGAGAAGAGAAAAAAAACACAAAAAACGAAAGAAGAACGATTCAGTTTTTATCTCTTTCCCCGTACTCAACATCCTCCCACCTTTGATTAATGTCCCTATTAATCAAACTACATTACACATCACAGTTCAGTCTTCTAGCAATCTTAGAGGAACTTTCACTTGTCGTCCACTTCGAGCAGTCACAGTTTTTGTTATGACCTTTTCACCGTTTCCCTTCCCCAACTCTTCATTTTTGTCTACCTTTGGAATCGACGACTCCTCGACAGAAGATACCTCCAGAGGGAACACTCTCTGAATGGGTCGAATAATCTCTCCACCAGATGTTTTAAACCGAACAACTCTGCAATGACCATCTCGTCCAGGATAGATATCAATCACTTTAGCTAGTGGCCAGGCAATGCGCTTGCAACCCTCTGACTCTAACAACACCACATCGCCCTTCTGAAGCACTTGATAATTTCCAGACTTCTCACGCCGTTGTATCAACTGACTCAAATACTCGCTCCTAAACCGTCTTCTTAGATCCTCACTCAACTTTTGTTGATATTGTAACCTTTTGTTAAAGAAAGTACGGTCCAAATTGTTCAAATCGGGCACACCTACATTTGCCACATCTTGTAAGAACATTGATGGCGTAATGGCAACGAGATCGTGTGCATCGTCTGTGACATACGTAAGGGGTCTTGAGTTCACCGTTGCCTCACAATCACACAGAATGGTCATCAGCTCCTCATAACGTAAAGATGCACGTCCTAAAACTCTTCTTAACAATCGTTTAACAATTTGTATCATTCTTTCCCAGAAACCCCCCCACCATGCTGCAGTAGGAGGGTTAAATTTCCATTGAATTCTGTGCACTAAAGTTTCCCTCTGAATTTCGTCCCAGTTCAAATTACTAAGCACATTGTTTGCACCTACGAAATTTGTCCCGTTGTCACTAAACACAATTTTTGGATGGCCTCTTCGTGCGACAAATCTCCTAAGACCAAGCAAGAAACCTTTAGTGGACAAAGAAGTTATCAGCTCAAGATGGACGGCTCTGAATACTGCACAGGTGAACAGAAGGATTCAAACCTTTGTACCATCTCTCAACGTCATAGGTCCAGTCAAGTCCACTCCAGTTACTTCGAAAATCGAGGCTTCTTTCACTCTGTCCTCAGGCAATGGCGCGGCAATTCTTTGTATTCCTCTTGTCTCGTGCCGCTTACATATAACACACTGGGAAATTACTCTCTTCACTGTTTTTCTGCCTCGTAGAATCCAAAAATTCTCCCTCAGAGAAGTTAACACCGCGCTCACACCAGCATGGTTCATAACACGATGTCTTTCAGCAATCAGCAAATAAACTAACTTATGTTTACTAGGCAGTAGCATTGGAAACTTGAAATTAGCGTCATCCTGGCGCTCCGTTAACTTCGTTTTCAGCCTCAGCACCCCTTCCTCGTCTTGGAAAACGGCCAGAGATTTAACTTCAGTTTTCCTATCCTCCGAAAAACTCTCTTCCTGTACTGCTCTGACGAGAAGCCTTTCTGCTTCATTAACTTCAGTGGCGGTCAGTTCCCCGCGAATCCTCTCTTCTGGCTTCTTTGCATTGTTAGCGAATCTCCTGATCCAAGCAACCATTCGCAGGACCTTCAAATATTTCGAGAAATAAACACAGTACCAACGATCCTCTTCACTACCATCGAACAAAGAGACAACTAAACTTCTTTTCTTCTCAAAATTCACTGCTTCTTCATTTACGTTAACTGTAGACACCGGCCAGTCCTCTTCCTTTCTAAGCCACTCTGGCCCCTCCCACCACTGGGATATAATTAACTTCGGTACACTACATCCTCTCGAAGGCAAATCTGCAGGATTACACGATCCAGGTATGTGCCGCCAGTCTTCTACTTTCGTCAAACGTCGTATTTCTTTTACTCGATTATTCACAAATGTCGCCCACTCTTCTTCCCCTTGTATCCAACATAATGCCGTAGACGAATCTGTCCAGAAGTACTCCTTGACATGTTGGAAACCCATTGCCTTCCTCACAAAATCTGCTAAACGAGCACCTATGCAACACGCCAACAGTTCCAATCTCGGAATGGTAATACCTTTCAATGGAGCTACCCTCGATTTTGCTTGCACTAGCTGTATAGAAACCACTCCATTCACATTAGTACGCAAAAACACAACTGATGCGTACGAGAGCTTAGATGCGTCGCAAAAGATGTGTAAACTGGAAGTATCTTCATCGACAAAATTAATACACCTGGGTATCTTCACAGTACTCAACTAAGGCAATTCAGCCAACCACTTCTCGAATTGCTTGCGAACTTCTTCTCACACTTCAGCGTCCCAACTTAATTTATGCTTCCATGTTTCTTGTAACCACAGTTTTGGAGCTAGCGTAACTGGACAAGTAAAGCCAATGGGATCAAACACTCTTTGTGTGAAAGACAAAACGATCCTCCTTGTTACGTGTTCAAGAGAGTTTTCCATCAATTTTAAATCACAAAATAGAACATCCGCTTTCTTATCCCAAAGTACACCTAAAACTGATACTGGCTCATTCACCTCCTCATTTTCGGACAAGGCTGTGTGCTCCCACCCTCTGAGTTCGAATCTTCCTTCTGCCATAATATTTGTTGCTTGTTCAATGAACACGTCCAACTCCCTTTCTGAATCCACAGACGTGACACAATTGTCCACATACATAGAACGCTTGAGTTTTTCAACTACACTTGGAAATGATTTATTATACTGTTTCAAGTGATAGTCTATCACAGCATGTAAAAGGAAAGGGCTACAATTGACGCCGAACACAACTCTACGATGACGGAGAACTTTGATTTCTTGCTTTTCGTAATCTTGCCACCATAGAAAACGTAAGAAATCACGGTCTTTTGCATTAACAGCGATTTGTAAAAAAGCCTTCTTAATGTCCGAAGTAACACCTATACGCTTTCTTCTAAAGTTCAATAACACAACAGGAATAAGTTCCAATATGTTAGGGCCCTCTGCCAAACGGTCATTTAGTGAACAAGATCCTTTTACCTTGCACGAGGCATCAAAAACGGGTCTAACACTAGTAGTGGAATTAGGCTTGAAAACTCCTCGATGGGGTAAGTAATGTTCAGAATTTTCCAATTCTTCTTGAGGCACTTCCTACACGATACCTTCTTTACCCCAGTCTTCAAAAACGGCGTTGTAATCGTCCAGCTTCCCTTGCTTCATCAGCTTCTCACTAACTTTCCTCAGTCTTTTCTCTGCTAACCCCTTGTTGTCGGGGAGCTCCACACCCTCATTGAGCCATGGCAAACACACTTCGTATCTTCCTTCTTAATTGACGAAAAGAGTTTTTTCAAAGTGATCCAACACTGCCGCCTCAACGTCATCTCTCTTCACAGTTTCGCACGGGTCAGAAATTCCTATAGCTTCTAACTTCCATAAATCGGCCAAACCGGGGTTGCGATTAAACAAGGTGAGTGACAACATGGAACTAACACTGTCTTCCTTAATGCTTATCAATTTTCCCACCAGCACCCAACCTAATAATGTTTGTATAGCCGTTAGTCCACATTTCAAGCAACGTACATTTCCAGTGTAAAGTTTTCCCACGACATCAGCCTCTAGCAGTATCTCGATGGCTGGAGAGCCTACTCCGCTGTCTGTAATGTCTATCTTTTTTTCTTCTAACTCACCCATCCACGAACCAGGCCTGATTTTTGGTATTGGACTACAAATTGTGTGTTGGTCTAAAACTTGAATTTCCACTGAATCCTTACCGGTCTTATTTTTCACGCGAATATTATAACACTGATGTACTTGTTTCTGTGAAGAACCACCTCCAAATAAAGCATGTACCACTTGTTCAGTTCTAACAGGTTTATAATTCATTTCCTTTGCGGTGCTCGACAAAATGTATGACCTCTGTGAACCTGAGTCAAGAAGAGCTCTTACCGTACGTCTTCTTCCATTAGCCTCCAGTACCACAAATAAAGTTTGCAGCACTACATCTTCTGAACAACACTGACTAGCCAAGGATGCCTTCGGTTTCTCTTCTTCCTCTTCTTTCACTTCACTATCGACTTTGTGCTGCTTAGAAGAAAGTTCAGAATAGATTATTGCCCAATGTTTTTGTTTACAAATAAGACATTGCACCTTTGCCTTGCACTTTTTTGAAATATGTCCTACTTTTAAACAAACCCAACACGCTCTCCTTTTCCTCACAATTTCTTGTTTCTAATCGAGAGAGAATTTTGAAGCCTGGAAACATTCCCTACTTTCATGCGGCTTATCGCAGAAGATACAATTAACTGACTGCTTACCCGTGTCTCCTACGAATAATTCGCTCGCTGTCATTACATGCTCTTCATTTGGCTTCTTTCTCTCTTCGATGAACTTTCCGTGAGTTTGAATCCCGTCTTCGCAAGTAATATTCTCTCTTCACCCTCTACTTCAGCTTTCAAAAATCCTAATATTTGATTCAACCGATCGTTGTACGTCTTACCTTGTCCAGCTTCGCCGTTTGTCACGCTCGAATTTCTCAGTCACACTCTTAAAATATCTTCTGAGATACATGATTCTACCAACGGAAACAACATCGCTGAGTATTTGTCTGCTGTCATTTCAATCGATTCTAAGGCTCTGAGATGGGACTCCAGCTTGTCATACAGCTGCGAAGTATTACCCTTGTACTTCGTACTAGTAGCATTTTTAATGACCAACCCAAGTAGCTCCCTCACATAAAATTCAATTAACAGCTCTTCCCTACCAAACCTGTTCTGCAAGCTTTCTATCGCTTTACTGTAGTTTTCTGCTGTAGGCGGGAAACTGTCCACTATTTCGCGAGCTCTGGATCCTTCTTCGGTTGCCTGTATGAGATACTGGAACTTATCCTCTTCTTCCATCTCTTTGTCTTCATGGATTCGCTTAAACTGACTCCAAAAACTCAGCCAGTTCTTAACCTCCCCACTATACTTTATCAGTTCAATTTTTGGCAGATTCAGCTTTCGTTTACCACTAGGCGAAGAAGCAACTGAAGTACTACAAGAACCTTTATTCGAAGATACCTTTACACTGAGATACATTTCCACTTCGACACGCGCCTCATCCAATTTTTCGCGGTATTCTTCTACCGTTGCGAATTCATGTTCGAAATCGTCTTCAGTTTTACTTGGATCTTGAAGCAAGATATCACTCACTTGTGCACTCAATCGTTCTAATTCACACGCTAATCTTTCTGACGATGCAAGCTTCGTTCTGACAATTTTCTCGGAAATCTTCTTTCTTCAACTCCTCCAACAACGCGTTATGAGCTCGAGTGAACAAAGAGCGGGTAACTTTCCTCCTTTGTATGATGGGCTCCATTCTTGTAACTCGTGCACATGCAAACATGCAAATCTATGTTACAATATTACCTGTGTCCATCCATACACGACTACAATCACGTCGGCGTCACCATAATGTTGGTAATACACTAAAACCTTTAGTGTTTACCCTTGCAAAATAAACTATACAGGTGAATTGCACACTACTACGTTTTAATCAGAACTCTATCTCTTCATACATCTACAATCTACATAACGAACCTCATACAAGAGAAGAGAAAAAAAAATACAAAAAACAAAAGAAGAACGATTCAGTTTTTATCTCTTTCCCCGTACTCAACAGTTTTGGTCTAGTCAATCCGTCTACCGTATTTACATCCATGGTTCTTATCAACTCGTCAGTGTCTGTATACATGAGACAGGATGATATTTCATTTTTAAAATTACGTGTACTTAACATCACTATATTACATAATGAGTCATCATTCAAATAATCATTGACAATATAATAACCGTTATTCACTAACAAATGCATAGTTCTGATTTAAATTTACTTCTGTTTTTAATTCAATACTCTCTCTAGGTATTCCGGTAGTTTGTTGAATAATATGGTACACAAAGAGTAAACATTAGAATGAGTAGTTGCGAAATTTCGTCTCTCTGCAAAAAAAATGTTTCTATTTTGTCTTGTATGATAATTGTGTATATTTGTCGTATAAATAAATAACTATTATTCTTTGTAAATATTACGCATTTATAAAATATAGAGCTGTTAGAATTTTTTGAGGCGTAGAAACGTTTTTACATGATGGCCTGGGACTTATGTTAAAAATAATTCCAACAACCTCCTTTTGTAAACGAAAAGAAGCTAAGTAAGAGCATAGAATTTTGCGTAATACATATTGAGATCAGAGTTTGTCGAGAGACGAGACTTGGTAATCTATTCATGATGAAACAGACACCATTCGGTTTTTAATAAGTTCAAGAATGTGATAATCCAATTTCAGCTTTTCGTTTATAGTTACACCTAACAGTTTGGCTTCAGAAGTGTGTATACTGTTACGGCTAGAAACCGAAATGGTCGGTAAATTGTGGATATTTGATTTATCTATATTTAGATTCAAACAATTTATTGAAGCTTACTCAATTAATCTCGCAATTATTGATTTTAAGTTACTTTCTGATTCCTGATGAGTGTTTCCAGTGCTAAAACATTTTAACATCATCAGCGTACAAAACTACATTCTCTGACTCTATGAACTGAAACAAATCATTGATATACAAAGGAAATAATATAGTTCCTAAAATAGAACCCTGAGGAACACCCTTCTTAATTCCAATCACTGACGAATGGAATGACATGACATGCTTCTGTTATTAACAGCCCTAGAGATTTGTACTATGTGCTTTAGGGGCCGTTCACATATTACGTAACGCTATTTTTTACCTATTTTAAATGCATATACGAAACTACCCAATGAAATGCTTCCGTCGCAAGCATTCGCTGAAGGCGGTCATCGCATACGACCATCACCTAAACGAAACTGCACCTTAACTCCAGAAAAGTTTCGTGTGCCGTATGCAATGCGGTGGTATCCGCAAAACGTAGTTTTACTGTATTGTAATACACGCAGGATTCGTCATGCTGGTGTCTACTAGTGTCTTGAAATCCCTTCTTCAGTCTGCACGATTCATCATTTATAATGTATATGTTCGCAATTTCCCAAAACAATATAAATATTTATTTATAAAAAAAAGAAAAAGGAAAATAAAATTATTTGTTTAAAAATTTCATATACACCTGAGAATAAAAATTAAAATCACAGCAAAAAGAAACATGCATTACGTAACGAAGGCGTATACCCCCTCCTCCCCCTCTTGTCACACTTCGTAACGCAAGGCCGAACCTTTCCCTCCTCCCTGCCGCGTTACGTAATATGTGGACGACCCCTTTAGAGGCCGACGGAACTCAAAATAGAGATGAATAGAGGTGTACGGAACTGAAATCTCTATGGATATACAAACTGTATTGGAGACACAATAGCATCACGCTATTGTATTGTACTCTTCTTCTTTATTGTCGTATCTATAAATAGTAACAGTATCCATCATTTCTTTGTGGAGGAGACGAAATGAAATAGAAGGAAATACCGAGATTATTTATTGAGATAAATAAATATTATTTATTAATATTGAGTAAAAATCAGCGTACTTCCTGCAGAATATTCGACCTGAAGTCAGGGAAATATTTTTATTGTTACTTTTTTTTTTAATAATATCCTATCTTTTTAATTTTGCTTGGTAAAAATTATTACATATCCTGGCTGAAACACATTTTTTTAAAAAGGGTTTTAAACCTAGCAGCTTCTTGAGTACAGACCGAAGCCATTAGTCACTATAATTGTTAAAATTTATGATACATGTCTATCTTTTGTAGCCATAGAATGCAAGGATTGAATTTGTATCTGTAGATGGGATCCTTGTTTATCACAGGGAACACTTACATGTTTATGCATGAGTAATTATAAAGTCTTAAAAATGCCTTGCACAGAAGTTTAAGACAAGAATCTTATGAATTGATAGTAGCAGTCTAATTGTACCATTCCATGAAAGAGCTAATTGATTTAGAATTACTTAGAACCATTTTTAATTATGCAGACATTATGTTTTACTTAGGGTTTTCTTATTGTTTTTCAAGCAGAGTAAATAGACGTATCCCTTTCTTTATTCGCTTTCAGACGGGAAAACTCGTCTAGCGTTCTTAGATCTTTTGATTGATGCTTCGGAAAATGGAGCTTCATTGACGGACGAAGAAATCCGGGAAGAAGTTGACACATTTATGTTTGAAGTAAGTATTCTGTCATTCTTTTCCTCTTTGGATATAAATTGATAATAGAAATTTGCTCTCACGGGGATTACTACCTCATTCTATAGCCAACTTTAGTGTAAGAGAAAAACATTTTAAAAAAAGTTTTCCTCCTACGGATATTTCCCCAAATATTAAAGGAAAACGAGTGGCAAGGTGGCAACACTGAAAAGTATTGATTTGACCCCATAAAAACTAATATCAAGACAATTTTCTGCAAGTTGTAAACGACGCTTTAGTTTTAGTTTAGACCTCGTATAAATATTTCTCTGATCTCAAGAGTTTTGCTATATTGCTGGGTTCCTTCACAGATTTACCAGAGAAGGGTTATTATATTCACAAAAAACTGATTTAATGGTGACTTTCTATTTTGTACTTCGCTTTTCTACGAATCTAATGGTAATTTTATTTATGTGATGGTGTTTTTTTTATTACATAAGGTACAAATATTGGAGTTCTATTTCTCTTTTCCTGGTTTTTATCCATGGATCTAAATATGGAAGGCGGATCTACTTCTAGCGACCTGAAATTGAAGCCAGCACAAGCCATGATCACCTGGAAGGTGTTGATTAAAAAAACAACTGAACATCACGTTCCGTACAATACTTTATTTAAAATATTCCTATCTTCCTCCTCTCTTCCTTAGCTACATCTTCCTCCATTCTTTGCTTCCACACACACACAGGCATAAGCCAGACAATAAGACGCAAGTAAATCCCAATTCACCAGGCAAGATGAATCGAAAACCGGCGTCAAGTTGACCCAGCTTAATTGTTTTGGGCCAGTCAATTTGTCTACCATAGTTACATCCATGGTTCTTATCAACTGTCCTTATTTTTTTGTTTGACAAAGGGCGCATTCACGAGACCAAGGCAGCACTAAGCGCTGAGAGAGCATTTTAATCGTATTGGTCGCTACCAATAGGCAAACCAACCTTAATCAATTGAATGCGCCCAATGCGTGTGACGTTCTTTTGCATTCAGATTTTGTTTTGTAAACCCATTCTATTTAGGACATCCTTGAGAAATGCAAAAGACTTTACGTTACGAAAAGCACAAAATAAATGAGATTTTTAATTTTTTTTTATTTATTTATGTATTTACATCATAGAGTAATAAAATTTGCCATAGATATAGTCAGAATAAAAACACAGTGTGATACAATATAAGCGTACTAATAGACATCAATTAAAATTAACAATATATAGCCCAACTAAGATTTTACCATTACAGTGTCAAGTCTAGTAAATGATGATTGATCATTGTATAATTTAGAGACATAAAGCCTTGGATAACTATTTCTCCAGAGATTTGAAGAATTCCTCTATTTCGTTTAAGTCATAGCCTTCGCACTCAATCAGATTTTTTTTTTTTTGACTTGGTCGTCAAATTGTTTAATATTAAGACATTTCAGGGAGGAAGGTAATAGATTAAAAATTTAAAGCCAACTGTGGGCGATAGCTGAGGGAAGTTTTTGTAGATGACTACATATGCTATTTACTTGAATGCATCACAAGATGATGGTTTCGAAAATATATGTGTGAAAGAAATCATCTGGGGAATTTACTTTAAAGTATTTTGCCGGTAAAGATGCGTAGGGCTGAGATGTTAGACATTTTCGTTAAAAAAATTCCCTAACTAGCAGAAATGGCCAAACTCTCTTGGTGACGATACAGATATTTCCTACATAAAAAGAGAACAAAAGACTACGCCACATTATTACCAAGAATTTAGACACGGGAGACGGATCGACTGGCCCAATACAATTAAGGTGGGTCAACTTAATTGATGCCGGTTTTCGATTAATCTTACCTGGTGAATTGGGATTTACTTGCGCCTTATTGGTTCGCCTATGCGTGAGTGCGTGGAAGCAAAGAATGGATGAAGTTCTAGCTAAGGAAGAGGGAAGGAAGATTGGAATATTTTAAATATGGTATTGTACGGAATGTGATGTTCAGTTGTTTCTTTTAATCATTTTCACCTTCCAGGTGATCATGGCTTGTCTCTAGAAGTAGATCCGTCTCCCGTATCGAGATCCATGCTTTATTACAAACGCACACTTAAGTTAAAATTGAATTCAATCTTTTGTTCACAGGGTCACGACACAGTATCAACCGCAATATCATGGACTCTCTTTCTTCTCGGAACCTATCCCGAAATTCAGGTAACTTTTTGAATTGTTTCGACACGATACAGCCATATTTCGCTATAAAGTAATTTAGTTTCAAGTTGTGTTTATTTTATGTAAGGTATAGTAAAAAAGTTAGGAGTTATCTAGAAATTTTTGATGAATACTTTTTAAAAAATTAGTCTTTTGTATTTTTGGAAGATAAAACTAAAAACAATAATATTACTAGTTAAAGCTATTACTATAATTTATTAAAATTTAGTGTATTTGAGCAGTGGCGGCATTAGTGTGGCTAGCGGTTCCCTTGCCCCGGGCCTCACCTGTTGAAAGGCCAATGCCAGTCCCCGATGCAAGTGAATAAACACTTGTTGAGTTTAATCAATGGGGCAACTTGAGTGGTCGGTGACGCAATAGCTATGCCGTTTCAGGACTGTTACTTGTGCGTTTGAGTGTAATAGCCAATAAGTATGACTCTGCCCAATCAGAATAATCATATGGCGAGTGAGCGAGATGATATCTGTCTTGGCAAGTAAGCCCCCGTGGGGCCCCTAGCTTTCCCACGTGGCTCGCAATACGTAAAATAAGATATTCCGGTCAAGAGTAGCAGTGTGTGCTCACGATTCTATTCAAAAACGGGCAACAATAAACCCCAGTAGCAACACATACGTGTGAAATACGTAGATTGAACGTTAGTACCGAAACGTAATTTTAACGTTACATATATACCGAAATGTCCGCCTGTTCAACGGTTTATTCGACGTTGAATAATAGTTGAGAAGAAGCAGGTTGAAATCAAGAAGCGTACAATGAAGAAACGAGTTCACTTTGCTAAAACAGAGGATACTTGCTGTCTATTGGTGTACAAATCAGGCTGCATTTTGTCCGTTGCTTTCATCATGATGTAAGTTAATTTTCCAACAGTCTTCTGTGGGGTTCGTAGCTGGAACTTTCCACACTCGCCGTTGGTAGCTCGACACGCTAATTACTCCTCCAGAGAGACCTTCAGAGTCACTACTCTTTTACAATATCCCCTTCACATTACGAAGACGTTATCTGTAGTAAAAGGCGATCTTGAGCGCAGTCGCCACCAATCCAGACGAGTCGGTCACCATCATGTAAGAATAAGAATAAAGAATGCTTTCTTTCTATCTTTGTTATGTGCATTTTTCCTTCTTCAATACTTTCACCATCACTGCACTATTAAATTTGTTTCTCAATAAGTGTAATATATCACCTTAGAGAAACGAATGTAAAGCGAAATCTATATGTCATAGTTGAAACGAAAATTTGAAGATACTTTACATTAACGCTTTATTAACGAAATTAAGTGTTTGTTGAAATATAGTTTAAAATTCATTCTGTTTTCAACATGCAAAAGAGGACACAAAATAATAGTTAATGGCATTCACAAATTACATTTTTTTTTTTACGTTAAATTAAAAAGAATCCTATGAAACGAAATCTACACCAGAGTTGAAAATAACAGTTGAATCCATGTGGAATTAACATCTTATTAACAATAAATATCAAGCTTTTGTTGATATATGATATGAAATTAAACGTACTTTTTATTTCAACCGATAACGGTTAATCAACGAAATGAACCAAGAATCAACGTTCAAAACATGTTTGTGTGTTACTGGGGGAAGCTCACTTGTCCCGGGTCCCAAATTGTCTTACACCGCCACTATATTTGAGTTCTAATAAGTCTACACTTTGATCTGAATAAAATATTTTCCATTTGGGCTCATTACTGCTGGACAAACTCTTGTTGACTGTACTTATGTCGACGACAAAACTTCTAGGTTACATTTAGCATAAGCAAGCGTTACTTAATTTATTTCTTTATATTTGGAGACCACAGCAAAAGAACGTTCTTTGTCCATTTTCTTCATTTTACAAGAGAGCGGTTTAAAAGTCAATAAATACCATTATGTATACCTCCACATTAAATAAAGATTTACTTGTAACAGACGGACTATACATGATAGTTTGTTCAAAATACCCTCCAAAGGGTGCAAACTCTTTCCTCAATTTGGTCCAAAATGGACAAACCACATTGTTTCCCTGTGGTCTTCAATTAGAAACAAAAGTTTTGTATTCTCACACATTATTTTTTTTCTAATCAGGATAGGGTTGTGGAGGAGTTAAATGGAATATTTGGAGATTCTCAGCGTCCCCCTACAGTACAGGACTTGAATGAAATGAAATATTTGGAACGATGCATTAAGGAAACGCTTCGACTGTATCCTAGCGTATCCTTCTTTGAGAGGACTTTGACTGAAGATCTTCACACATCAGGTAAACGAAACAAGTCATTCAGGGCTCATGACATATGATAAAAGTATGTTTCTCTCCTGCATAAAGGCTTAATTAACATAAAGAGCGTAAGATAGATGAGGATGTATGACGCATCTAGAAGCCAAAGGACAGAAATGACGCTGACAAATAAAAAAGAATTTGTAGATAATCTTTTATATATAACCCAAAATATATGACAATTTTGTGTCATATATTTTGGTTTATATATAAAATATTAGCTCGAAACCAGATACGGATTCCAAAGGCCGCGAATTTTACATATGTAGATGGAAATCGCGACCGGGGGCGGAGTCATGTTCAACCACCAATCAAAGCCTTTAAAAGATCCTCTAGTCCGCTGCTAGTTGCTCAGTGTTCACCCCAACTAACTACCAAGTCTACTATGTATTAAAATAACCTTGTTTGAGAGAGGCTCGGTGGTTTAAAATATGAATACAATTCTATCCGACCACTGCCTGTTCGCCTAATACTTCAGGTGGCCCACCGCGGAACTTGAATCATCTGTACTGATTAGAATGGCTACATTTGAAAACTAATGCAAGAGGAAAAAACTTGAGGCTAATGTGAAAGAACGATCTGCAACAAAAGATGGCAGCGCTACCTCCGTATATGTCGAATGTATTTTTATCGTTGCACGAAATTTCATTGTTGCTCCTACAAATTCAATCCTAGCGAGTTCAAACTTTCAGGGAAGAAAGTTCATAACCAATTCAAGAGTGCGATCAATGCCGATTTTTTTATTTTCGTTTTTCTTCATTGTTGACATCGCTTGATTTGTGTTGTGAATATCGAAACCTATAACAATGAAGCTCTTTCAACAATGAACAAAAAAGAAAATAAAGTATTCGGCATTGACCGAACTCTTGTATTGGTTATGAACTTTCTTCCCTGAAAGTTTGAACTCTCGAGGCTTGAATTTGTAGAAACAGCATTGGAATTTCATGCAACGATAAAAGTACATTAAACATATACGGAAATAGTGCTGCCATCTTTTGTTAGAGATCACTACTTTACATTAACCTTAACGTCAGTGTTATATTCAGAAAATACCTTACCGTGAAGGAATTGTGTTAATAGCTGCTGCTTGCTAACAGAAGATGCCAGTTATGTATCGAAAGTTCATAAGATATCCGGATCTGTTTGGACATCCCTAGTTTTTAGTCAGTGAGAGTAGGAATTATTTAAATAAAAAATTTAGAACGATTTTATCTGTAACCCAAGATTTTAAGTTTTGAAATAAGGATTACCAAAGTGAAGTTCTACCAGGCATGAACCTTCGTAGCGTGTTCTGTGTCTTTGTCCTTGACATACAGAAAACAGAAAAGTGTAATATTAAAAGAGAAAGGACAGGAAATTGAAACAAAAGTATTATCACATCTAAGAATACCAAGAGTACATTTATCTAAACAATAACAAGAAATTAAGAAAATATGTAGGGTCTAGCTAAGCCAATAATAGATACGGCCGGAAATAGGCTAAAAATAACGTAAGTTGTTAAGGTGTAAACAGAATAATAAATTATGAAGGTAAATAGCCAAAAATATAACAATTATTT
>JAGDQP010012037.1:35777-47214 GCA_022664845.1 Lepisma saccharinum
TATATATATATATATATATATATATATATATATATATATATATATATTATGTTGAATTAAATTAAATTTGTTTAAGGCCTTTAGGCATCTGAGGCTCAGGCCGCCGGGATACGGTGGGGGGGAGAATGTTGAAAGGTAGACGGCCAGGGCCTAGTTTGAAGGTTCCATCTCATCATTTGATTGGTATGACTGAGGAAAAACCCTGGAAAACTTCAGTCCGGAAAACTGGTCGGCTACTAGCATCGATCCCAGGACCTCCCGAATGCTAAGCCAACGCTCTACCACTGAGCAACGGCCGCTTGGTTTTATGTAAATGTGTTAAGTGCACGTAAACCTGCCTCCATCTCCGAACATGTAAGTATAGTTTTTTCTCTATGTTCTTTTATCATTTATACATAGCTTTTAATTTGTCATCCAATCACGCAGAGATGGTTGGTTATGAGACTGAAAATGGTCTCTGTCTCGCCCTGACAGCATCCACAGAGTGGTAAAAAATACTGATTGACCATAATGCAATATGGTAATGTAACATTTCAGCCATTCCGTCGTACAATTTCTGGCTTCCAATACGCCTTGACTGTATCATGTGAAAAAATTCACTTGAAGCTTGTTTTGCAGGACAGAAGTACGCAATGATGGAAGCCAAAACCGTGATTTCAACGTTTCTGCGCAATTATTGCGTCACTGCCGTGGACAAGAAAGATGAGTTAAAGTTGAAACTGGGGATGGTTCTTCGACCTCTCAACAACTGCCTTACTGTCAGAATAAGTAAGAGAGAGCACCTGTAGACATTGAAACGTTGCTAAAAGCAAACGCTGTTCATATCCTTCATTATGTGGATAGGAACTTTACCATTGTAAATATTCCGTTATTCAATAAAGGTATTGTAAGAGTTAACACTTTTTATTATCATTGGTACCTTTCATATTGTGTACCTGAGTGTCTTTGGTACTCTTGGGCACATTGGAAGTTAAGGGCGGTCAAGCGTTTGAGCAACGTCTCAAAAACACTGAAGAAGTCATTGAAAACTAAAATTTAGTCCTGATACTTTTTACAGTAAATCCAAAATAATTGTTTTTACAGCGATAGACAGTGTAATGTTTACAGTGAATCCAAAATTTTTGTTTTTACAACGATGGAGAGTGTAATTTTTAGTGAATCCAAGATAATCGTTTTTATACAGGGATAGACAATGTAATTTTTACAGTAAATCCAAAATAATTGTTTTTACAGCGATGGACAGTGTAATTTTTACAGTGAAACAAAAGTGGAATTGGTGTTAATGTCAGTAGCGACTGTGCTTATTAATACGTAATTTTAAAATAATATCAAGTAATGAGAAGGCTTTCTGGATATTGACAAAAATTAATTAATAAAAAATCTTTCATTAAATTAAGATTTGAATGTGGCTTCAAGATATATTTGTAAACTTGAAATAAATATTGTTTTATAGTTTAGATATGTGAGTCTGAGTCATAATTGCCCAAAGGCCATAAATAAATTGAAATTCATAAGGTATGTCATTTCTAGGAAGATCAACAGAATGTTTAAGAAATAATTAATTTTTATATTTTTATTTTTTTAAAAAATATGAAAAAAGTACATACAAGACAGAATTTACACGTCTTGATTACAGATATTTTTAGTCATTCATGAAATGAATCTAACACGAATATAAGAGTGTAAAATTAGCGAACAGAATCAAAGGCCCATATGAAAATGAACACAATTATAAAAAATAATAAATTAAAAAAAAAAAAAAGTTTTAAAAACTAAATAAAGTATATGTAAATTATACAAGTAAAAATATTTTAAAAAAAATCAAAGTCTGATAACATCGACAACAAAGAGACATCTACAATACGGAACATTGTCAACAATGGAACAACTAAATCTACAAGAATGAAGAAGAAATGACCAAAGACAAATTTAAAACAGTCTTTTATTTATTTTTTCATGAAACGTATTTAATTTTTAACTTATTATAGTTGACTTTTTTTACGGTAAATGGTATAATAAAATGAAAAAAAAAATACTTTTTTTTTATTTATTTGAACTGAAGTACCAAAATCGTTATCAACTACAACTTAAACATTATTCCAGTAAAAAAAATACAAAATCATTATAAAATACCTAGAACATAATAACGTGCTTAGTCTTCCATGAAAAAATGAACGCATAATCAAGTCCAAAATAATGAGAATATCTATATTTACAGATGAATAGGGAAAGAAAACAACAAAGAAACTGGTAGATAGATTCACAAGCTCTACGATACAAATTATTTGAGATAAGGTAAACGCACCAGCAATGGAAACTTTAAGGTTAATATAAAGCAACGATCTACAACAAAAGATGTAGCACTATCTCCGTATATGTCTAATGTATTCGTATCGTTATACGAAATTTCCTTTCTGCTCCTATAAATTCAAGCGTAGAGAGTTCAAATTTTCAGGAAAAAAAGTTCATAACCAATTCAAGAGCATGATCGATGCCGATTTTTTATTTTCGTTTTCCTTCATTGTTCAAATCGCTTCATTGTTGTTGTAAGTATCGAAACCTATAACAATGAAGCTCTTTCAACAATGAACAAAAATGAAAATTAAAAATGCGCATCGATCATGCTCTTGAATTGGTTATGAACTTTCTTCCCTGAAAGTTTGAACTCTCTAGGCTTGAATTTGTAGGAGCAGCAAGGAAATTTCGTGTAACAGTGAAAATACATTAGACATATACAAAGGTAGTGCTGCCATCTTTTGTTGGAGATCGCTGCTTTAGATTATCCTTAAGGACAGTTTTCATCGTTATAATTTTTTAGCTCAAATACATTTCAAATTTATTGATCAAATAAGAATGTTACACGTTCTCCATGCTTTCTTGTAGCGATTTCTACCCATTACTTTCATTAACATTCAGTATTTGAAAGTAAATAACAGTTTTGGCTAACATTGCTTTTGTACCAGTGATGGACACTGAATGTTCCAGAAATGGACATACTGTTTAACCCAGAAGAATTTAAATAATCACTGTTATTTATGAGTACTATGTTTAATGCTGTTCTTCAATTATCTGATTGTTTCATGGAATTCCACTGAGTAATCATTCCGAAGCTTCTGGGTTCGAATCCAGCGGTCGACTATCCTTACTGAGGTTTTACAAGGGTTTTCCCTCAGTCATACCAGATAAATGCCCTGCTGGCACCTTCAATTTAGACCTGTCCTACTCCCTACCGCTTCCTTTCCTCTACCCTATTCCGGCCTGAGCGATAGATTCCTTCTAGCCATAAAAATGCAAGTTCTAAGTTGTAATGAATAGTGTCGAATACTACCAAAAGATCATTTTATTACTGGGCATCCCAGCGTCCATCATTAGAAAAAAAAATGGGACCAAAAATTTCCTGGCAAACTTGTAAATCATGGAGAGTAAATAATCATTCTCAAGTTGAAATAAACCAACTAACAGAATTACGATTTCGCCCTCGAATTAGCCAAGCGTTTAACACGCTTACTTTCTGCGCGCGTGGTCATGGGTTCAGTTTCCGCTGAGGGCTATTGAACGGAGTGGTTCGGAGCTCACTTTTCCCAACACTGTAAGTCTCGTCCTTAGAAGCTCACCAGCTCGCTTAGGACGTTAATAACAACTGAATCCATCAAGGATTTTGATTTCAACGCAGTAACGAATAGTGAGTGTCCAAAACTGGACAAAAAATGACTTTGTCATACCGGTAATGGACACCCCTTGCTTTGCAAAACAGATGGAAGTTGTAGTTGTTTTTGCCATTGATATTCTTGAAACCAACACATTTCGTAATAGATAATAGTGCAGAACAAGAAAGGTATTCGTTGTTGTAATTTCATGAATAAAAACGAAAGCTCTCACCTTAATCACTTGCTTAACAGAATGCATGGAAGAGTAGGTGCAACCACGGACCTAACTTCAACATCGTGTCAGAAATATCAGATAACGCAATGACGAGAGAATAATATTCAGTGGCACCAGAACATACTATATTAATTTTTCGCATATAGGCGAAATGATTACCGCCCTTAGAAAAATCGTATTTTACAACTTTTCTCTTCAAGTGTCCATTACTGGTGCTTTTATCTTACATGTTAAATTGTTTTACGAGGATATAATCTGATGTTTATTCCGTCCTTTGGTTTCAATATTGCAGCTGCAACCAGCGTTACATCTTCTCTTTTCTCTACGGCCTCCACTCTGAAATTCCTCAACACTTCGGATACAACAGACTTCATCTCTAACATGGCAAACCTTTGACCTGTTTTAGAACCAAATAACAACAGAAAATGTATTAATTAATACACATACAGGCATCAGCTTTGTCCTCTGTCCCTTAAATCTATACCTATATACGGGTACAGTGAAAAATAAATCGCACCTTTATAGAAACTTTTATTCCAGAGGTAATGCAATCTTTCACACAACATTACCTTCAAAATAATGAGCTGATTCCGCCCTGTAGGGGTGTCCCCCCAAATCCTCGAGAACACTATCCAACTTTAACATTTTGCCATAAAAAATCGATACAGATCGTCCAAAACTACTTACATCCTCCCAATTTTGACTTTACATCCCCCACCAAACTGGAGATCCTGGCGGAATCCCTGTTGGACAGTGACACACTTCTGCCGGAGTTCATACCACTTGTCAATTCAGTCATGTAGGTCAGTTTTGGTCAACTTTTTTTAGAGCGACCATCTCAAACGTCTTTACCTCTTCGGCTGAAGTGAACCTTTCGAGCAAGTGGTTGATTTAAAAAAAAACTAATCAGCTGGAGCAAGATCCGGAGGATACGGAGACTTAAGGAAAAACAGGAATGTCTCAGTAAATGTCTTACTCAGTTTAATTCAAAATTGATGTTCACTCTTTACTCTTGAAACATCATGTTACCAGTCCGACAGACATCCTTAACGCATCGGATTGCCTTAGTCTTGATAGCTGCACCAACTAACTGTCTGGTATACTAGTCAGAAGATATCAATCAATCCCTCTGCGCAGCCACAGGGTAATCATTTCACATACAACGCCGTGGCACCCAAAGTTTGGTTTATTTCTGGTTGTACTGGTATATGAATGGTTTCATATCAAACATGGGTAAGTGCTATTTCGAATGACATAAATTTAATGTAAAATTGTGGTGATATAGTTCATCCCTAATAGCATAGTCCACTTACAATATGCTTGAACGTCAAGTATGCAACCAATTGACAGGACAAGTCTGCAAGCTTGAAGCAAACTTAAAACGAAAATGTTAGTTCACACTTTTAAACTTGAAGCACGCTTGCTGCAAGGATCCAAGCTGTTAGGTGACAATTACCAATGTTTAATATGTGTCAGGTATTCCACCCACAGTGATTCTTTTCTGCACGGAGCTGTAGAAATAATACTATTAATCTTTAAGCGAAAAAGAGCCAAGATGCCAAGGAGTTTGCCAATGCTGACATTTCACTATAAAAGTGTACTTCTGAAAGGATTATAGATAGTTTAATACATGGTTCAACTCAGAAAACTGAAATTGAAAACCTCTGTTAACAAACCCTTAGATTAGCTTATATCGCAACTTCTACATTTTATACCTAAGTTACTTTATATTTACAGACCTTACATGAAACAAAATCTCTTTTGACAAACTTTCGCTTCATAAGGCCATGATGAATAATTATTAACAAATTACTAAATAATAGCAGTATTAGCGGTATTATTTTCTTTTGCCTCACTTGCTTTTAGTAGACATTACGCTACAGTAGTGACATCTATTGTACAACCAGTAAGAGTGTAGATAGCTGGTCCACCACCCACAGGACAAGTTCCGAGGTAACTGACTCTCCAGGATTGAGCTCTTATATTAATATGTTTTTCTTCAACATATTAATAAAAAAAAAGCCCAATCCTTGAGAGTCAGTTCATTCCAAACTTGCCCTCTGGATGGTGGACTAGTAACCTGCGGTTCACTTTAGCATACGGTCCTCAAAAATGGAAAATTTACAGGTGGAATAGAATATTCATGTGGATGTTCAGGTTTTCTTTGTGGTAACTAGTTTCTGAGTGGCGGTTACAGGCTAACCAACGTGGCAGTATTTTTTTTTCGCAACCCTAGTTCCGTAGTATACCTTACCTAACCTAAAATAACTCAATGTAGGCCAACTACACGAAAATTTGCGCAAAAATGGGAAAAACTAGTAATGTCTTTCAGGGTCGTCTGCTAAAGTAGTGCCGTAACTTGAAATACGACGAAAATAATCGTCTCAAAAGCTGCTAACCGATATAAATTTCACCCCTTCCAGTAGTAGAAAACAATAATTACAGCTATATCAGTACAAAACTTACCATTTTAAAATTTATGTGGGTACTTCACCCCCATGCCCCATAATAAAAAGAAATTAAAGAAAACTTTAAAACAGACGACAATCACAGACTTGAATTCCTATTTGTGAAACTATGTTCGAAGGGTAACATTCCTCACATCATAAGTTTATTTTAACAATTCTAAAGCAAACTAACCTAACTTCACTTAACCTGAAATCAGTGATTTGTAAGGTAATCAGGACCACCCAAGGACCCTTCAAATATACTTTTCCTAAGCTAAGAGTGAATAACATCGCAAACATCGTAAATAATTCGATATTAATGTTTCTAAAGCTAACAAACCTAACCTGAAATGGTGTATGTATGGCAAAAGCAGTATCAGGCCAAGCAATTGTGAGAAAAGAAAAGTTGTGAAAGCCATTGGTAGAACTAACATCTTCAGAAACACATCAGAAGATGAATATAATTCACAGTAACTTCTTAAGGAAATGTACTAATTCCGTACACCAAAACGAGAAACGTCAAACGGACTGCAGCAGAATTCAATAAGCAACACATTTCTGTCTGACAACCAATTAGCAGGCACAATACGGATTGAATGAAATGTCATGTGACTCCAGGAACCATTCACATTAAACCTTTCACAGATAAGAAACAGCTGCCAAGATCATAACAACACGTTGGAATGAGGTGAAACTGTATTTGGAAACACGCGTAAGTGATATTTAAGATACAAACATAAATTTAGGATACAAATTAATTAATTATTTTACATAAACTAACAAGCTGTGAATATTTCAAACGCAAGTTCTACATGAACCCCGTAACTAACAAAAGACTCCTGTATAAATCGAATGTAATCTTAATGTATCGAGGGAACGAAAAAGAGAAAAAGTGAGTGTAAATAATGAAAAGAAGAGAAAAATATATTGTAATAGATGTACCAGTAGGCTAGAGTACTTGTTGAAAAGTTGGTTCGAGTTTTAAAAATATCGCTGTGCGCTTATAGGTGGACCAGTTATTTACACCCTTCAAGTACAACCATTCTACACTATAGATAAACCCACGCAGGATAATGATAAATAGCGCGTTAGCATCACTTTTATTTTCAACTAACAAATGCAAGTTTGACATATCTAATTAGAATCAATTCTGGTGCAAATTTACTGCAAATAGTTGGTATGCTCGGGACGGGCGTAAGCCATAATGCTGTTACAGTTCATTTTATCTTATCTTATGTTGGTATGCTGAAAGTTGTAGGTAATAGATGTGCCTTTTATGTTATATAGTCATGATAGCTCTGATAATTTCATTCGCGTTGTAACGAATGGCTTTTGTTTGCCTGGATCATAAATTTTTGTTGACACCTAGCCACTTTCGACATGATACGTTTTATATAAACAAAAAATGGTAACCAATGTTTCCTATTTTGTAATCTTCAAGTACTTGCTTCGGAGCAATTCGAAATAAGAACCACACGACTATGTTCACTGATAATAATATAATGCCTACAAAATTTTGCCTAATTTAATACATGTTCAGTAATAAAAGTTATTTCAATTCAATATAAAGAAAAAATTCCTTAAGGTAACTTAAATTAGTCAAGATAGATGAGCAATGGTTCCAGTACCGAGCCCTGTGAGACACCTCCAATCTTGGGTTTTAAGGGGGAAAATTAACTTACCTTTTTTAGATTAATATTGGTTATTTCTACCATTTGAGTCATCTTTGACATAATTAAAGGCGTGAGATATGACTCAAGTATTCCTGTAGAGCAGAACATGTCAGGAAAAATAGTTTGCGCATTTGTTTTCTTCTCCTGAATCACTATTATTATTGTCATAGCAATGGCGTAAGTCTACCATATTAAAAGCTTTAACATTTATGAAAAGTAAAAAATTCAGACAGTGTACGATTACCTATGCAGTTCCGAGGTCCAGCGCTGAATGGAATGTACACATAAGGATGCCTGTGCTGCACTTTCTCTGGGAGAAAATTGTCTGGATCAAACTCCTCAGGGTTGGGAAAATATGCAGGATTGCGATGAGTGTGGTAAATATTAAATCCTATCTCACAGTCAGAGGGAATTTTGAAAGTACCTACATAAAATAAAAAATAAATACAATAAAAATTAATAAATACATGAATAAATTCGTATTTAGTATAGAGTATATGTATATTGTAACTTCCTCAAGGCTACCCAAAATTTCCTTATACAATTTTACCAATGCTCCGGCGTCTGATGTGGGATAATCCGACGAGCTAAAAGGCAAACATATATTAGTAGGTAAAAGAGAGGGAAGGAGAGGTAGTGCGGACCTGCCTGCTGAAGACGAGTCTACGGGTAGGAAAAGATTAGAAACTTTGATCTGACTGCTGAAAACGAGTCGGGGTTAGCAGAAAAGCACCGGCCTGCCTGCTGAAGACAAGCCGACACAAAGGATAGGTTGAGTAACTCCGGCTTGCATGCTGAAAACGAACCAGGGTCTAGGATAGCACTGGCTGGCCTGCCTACTGAAGACGAGACAACACAAGGAATAGATTGGAGAACTCTGGCCTGCCTGCTGAAGACGAGTCAGGGTTCGAACGATAGTGCTGGCCTACCTGCTGAAGACGAGCCTGTACTAGGAACTCCAGCCTGCCTACTAAAGACGAGCAAGGGTTAGGAAAATAGTGCTGGTTTGCCTGCTGAAGGCGAGCCGGGGTTGTTGAGGAAAAAAGTCGGAAAGTAGAAACAAATAAAGCATGCAAGAGGAGTAACGGTAATAATGAATTTATTGCGGACTACTGTCCGAAGAGGAACAACAAGACAGCCTTGGTTTGGTTCGGGCCGAAGCCCAAGGACAAGTGATTCTGAGTTGCTCTTCAACTACTTATAAACGCTTCTCTTCGGCCTATCGTTGATCTTCGTGCAACGTAATATTACGGAAGATATAATTATAATTAAGGTTAATGTAAAATCAAGGTCTCGAACAAAAAATGGCAGTACAATCTCGGTATATGTCTAATGTGTATTTTTTTTATCTTTGCATGAAATTTCAATGCTGCTCCTACAAATTCAAGCCTAGAGAGTCCTAGCTTTCAGGGAAGAAAGTTCATGACCAATTCAAGAGTTTGGTCAATCCCGATTTTTTATTTTCTTTCTTGTTCATTGTTGTTATCCAAACCTATAACAATGAAGCTCTTGCAACAATAAACAAGAAAGAAAATAAAAGATAGGCATTGATCGAACTCTTGAATTGGCTAAACTTCGTTTCCTGAAAGTTAGGACTCTCTAGGCTTGAATTTGTAGGAGCAGCATTGAAATTTCAAAGATAAAAAAAATACACATTAGACATATACCGAGTTTATCCTGCCATTTTTTGTTGGAGATCTTAGCTTTACATTAACCTTAATCTAAATGTCCTTACATACACACACTTGTAATATTAAGGTTATATTGATAAATATAAATATTTTGACCAAATCTTGGATATTTGATTACCGTGTGTCAAAACTTTATACATTACATAAAGTTCGGCCGTAAAAATAGTTATTTCTTGGTATACACACATTGTAATTTTGAAATGACCAAGATATGAATTTATACAATTTAATTCAGGGATGACATAGGCGACCAAAATATTAAAGATGACTACGTACATCATACAAGTTGGGAGTGACGTCACCATAGAGTATATATATAGTAAAACTGAATTTGACAAATGAGGAAAAGCTTATCTGACAGGAAAATATTCCACCATGATTTTCCGTTTGTGGGGGGATGTAAAGTTAAAATTGGGAGAGGATGTAAGCAGGGTTTTATATTGTTTCTATTAATTTTTGACAGCAAATTTTTTTAAAGTTGGGAGTGGTATGCCCTTCAGAATGTAGTTTCATGTAATGTATAACATACTGAATTTACGACGTTGGTGCGCTGCTTCAAACTGCGCCATATTGAAATAAAAACTTGCGCCCGACATATTAAAAAAAAAATCTCCTCTTCAGTATGTCCTGAAAAGAATCATTATTACAAAAATTATAAAGAATTAAATTATCTACAAGTTTTTAATATTCTTTTGCACACCATCATGCAATAGAGCATCACTTCATTTAAAAAATAATAATAAAATGTCTCTAGTCCTCACGTTTTGATTGAAATTAATACTTGGAAAAGGAAGAGGATTCTGAGGGGGGGAAACGATTCTCAGCCAAATGCTACTGAAGCAGACGTAAACAGACCTGCTCCATCTGGAGTAAAATGAAAAATATAAAAAAAGTATAAATAATAATCAAAACATGTGGACTAGGCCTACTAAGGATACCATGATTTAAAAAAAAAAAAAAGCTGCCAAATACCTCTACCTCATGATGGCGTGAAACACTGGAAAGGAGAAATTTTAAAAAAGAGTATTTCAGTCGTTATTTTTTCAATACAACGGAGCCAGCGGCAGCACATCAAGGTCGCAAATTTAGTATATTACTCAGCAACTGAAACTGTTTTAAACTGCCAGTTTTCAACTCTCTTGTGTACTTTTTTTTTCTTTATGTACTTCCATTTTTAACTATTGTTGTCTCAAATGCACATAACTCCCAATGGGTGAAATCTACATTGCATCAAAACTACCATCGATAAGAATCGAAGAAAGATTGAAGAAGAATTTTTGTGTGGTAGCTTTCCTGTGGAGTAACTTTTTTATTCATTGTGATTTATTTTTACCTGAGAAAGCTCTGTTGGATTGTGTGAAATAAAGTTGTTCGCTTTAACTTTTTTTATTCGCGTGTACAGGAATGTCTTTTCCCATTTTTATCTTAAATTTAGCAGCTAGTGACATCTGCTGACTGAAAAAAAATGGTTCATTGGTTCAATGTTGCCAACCTACTTTTTTTTAAAAATAATAATCAATTATTCAAATCGCTTCCATTCAGTTAGATCTAGCTGCACCAAACTTACCATAAATATTATTAGATACAATCAAAAATAGTTAGTTTTTCTGCACCTAAGCACTGCACTTGTCAGTGTTGCCAACGCCTTTTTTTGGTAAAAATTAATGGCTGCGTGGCTAAAATGCTATCAAGAAACCAGAGCCTTCGCGATTCTTAGTAGAATCGCTGTTCTAATTTGTTTTTT